>CANYBF011077625.1:0-33967 GCA_948192965.1 Dalechampia spathulata
CCATGAAACCGGACTTAAGTGAACTTCAACCTAATTGTGTGTGATTTGCGCTTTTATTAAAACCGGATAAAGTGAAGATGATAATACGGAATACAAATAAAATCGAAATGCCGAACCCAACTCTGAAGAAATTCGGGCTGCTTTCCCTCAACAGGAAGGCTCGGGTTTACATTCTCCTGGTTTGTTTAGTTGCTCAATTGAGTTGACTAGATGAGCCGGGTGGCGACTCCATGTTATTTTCTCGACGCGATCTGTCTAGTTCCTGTAGTAACTCAGGGGTCAATATTCGCAAGAGCAAGCACCACGGCATTTCACGCCAAACAGCGTGCAGCATTCCCACGTCCGGGATGTGCTACTCTCACACATCCCCTAAGGAAGTCAAATATGTGCTGATCTTAACCGCATTAATAATATCCATTCTTATTAATACATTGATCAGGATAGATTTAGATATTGAACATTTGCATATAATAAGAATCTCATTTCATAAACTCTTTATGAATTCCTGTGTACTATTCCAATATCATGAAATTCATTATTTAATTAAAAGCCTTTCAAGCAAATCAAATAATGAATAATGCCTTTCATTGATTAAAACATTCAAGTACAATAAAACATGCTCTAGAGCATACACTAACACATCCCTCGATTAACAGAGTTTGAGGGAGGAAGACCGGTGCCTCATTTTGTGGAGCATGTGGAGAGGACCTAGCCTCATCATTAAATAGTGCTGATGGAGATTCTTGGAGCTGGATCTGCCATAGATGAAGAGTATAAGCTATGGGGCCTGCGCCATGCCTAAGTCATGTACTACGACACATTATTAGGCAATAATATGGTATGTAATAAAGATACCACTTTGTGTTTGAGATTTGTATTACTTATGGCTAAGTTTATGAACATGTGTTCCATTTGCATTAATGAGATTAAAACATTTACATGAAAAATGCTAAAATCAACACAAAAGTTTTGGATGTGCATCAGATTTAACCCTTATTATTGACCAACCTAGTGTGAGATTTCTGATCAACTATTTTAACACTCTCCTTTTGCCTCTAAGAGCTCTAATTTTGCATGAGTAGTCCAAGAAAATTTTCAACTCATTGAGCAAATATTTTTTTTGCCTTAACTTTTACATGAACCGTCTATACAGGTTTTTTGCTCACTAGGCTTTTCCTTTTTATTTCGCCTCTTCTTTTACCCTTTACTTTAGATAAAATACTTCTTCAGCCAGTTAAGGTTGAAGGGTTCTAAGAATTCATTGCCTTCCAAATCTGAGATTTGAACAGCGCCTTTAGAGAGGATCTTTTTAACTAGGAATGGGCCTTCCCAATTAGGTCTGAATTTTCCACGAGGGTCACGGATAACTAGTCTGACTTGCTTTAGAACTAGATCACCTTCCTGTATGGCCACAGGCTTGACTTTTCTATTGAATGAATTTGCTATGCACTTTTTGTAAAGGTGTAGGTGATAGAGGGCCTTCAGCCGCTTTTCATCAATAGTAACCAGCTGTTCATACCTGGCCCTTTTCCACTCAGCTTCTAGCAACTGAGGTTCCAGAATGGTATGAACTAATTTCAGCTCCACTTCGATTGGTAATATGGCTTATGTCCCGTAAACAAGAAAGTAAGGAGTGGCACATGTAGGACTCCTTACATTGGTTCTATAACCCCATAAAGTAAATGGTTGTTACTCATGCCAGTCGTTGTAAGTTCTCACTGTCTTGGCTAAGATGGGCTTGATCATTCTATTAACCACTTTAACTGCCCTGTTAGCTTAAGGGCAACAAGGAGAAGATTGATGGTGCTTGATCCTATACTTTTCTAGTAAGTCAGCAACTTGGCCCTGGAATTGCATTCCATTATTTGACATCAAGTGATGTGGTACCCCATATTGGCATATGAGATTTCTTTCTATAAACTTGGCAACCTGCTTTGCCCCCAGTTTACTATAGGATTCAGCTTCTGCTCAATTAGAGAAGTAATCAATAGCCACTAGTATGTATCGATACCTATTAGAAGCATTAGGATGAATCTTGCCCATGACGTCAATTCCCCAAGCTGAGAATGGCTAAGGCATTGTCAAATTCTGTAATTTGACTGGTGGTACATGACTCATATTACTATGAACCTGACACTCATGACATCTTGAGTGTATTATTTTTATTCATGTGGGGTCTGCATACACCTGTGAATCCATTCATGTGGGGTCTGTATAGACCAACATGTACTATTTCCATGGCCGATTTCATTTCCTTCCCCAATATGCATTGAAGCTATAGACTGTCCATTATTCTTCTGTAAAGAACACCCTGATGCTAGGTAAAGTTAGCTGCTAGTCTGTGTAAAGCTAGTTTATCAGTCTTGTTGGCTTCTTCTGGATAAGCATCGATTTTTAGAAAGTTCATGATATCTACATACTATGGGATCTCGTCTGGTTGGTCTAGTGCCATAACCCGTTCTCCCTCATAGCAAGGAATCCTTGACTGCTCAATGAATACATGTTGAATTTGACTCTATGGTTGTTCATAGACTGAAGCCAGTGTGGCCAAGGCATCAGCCATCTGATTCTCCTCATGCGGTATGTGAATGAATTGGCATGAGTTGAAATTGCAAACTATGAGCTTCATGTATTCAGCATAAGGCTTGAGCATTTCCTCTTTGACCTCCCACTCAACCGTGGATTGGTGAATGATAAGCATCAAATCACTAAATATCTATACATCTTGGGCACCGATCATTAGAATTGTTTGTAGCCCAAAGATACATGCCTCATATTCAGCCATATTATTGGTGACTGGAAAGCTTAGCCACTTAGAAAGCATAATGAGCATAACTATTATACCTGTACCTCTTTTGTTGACTATACTGTCAAACTGTAATTGCCATTTTTGGACATCAACTACCCCCAAGCGCTCATCTGGGAAGTCTAGTTCAAAGGTCATAGAGTCATCCATCAGCCTAGATGCTAAGAATTTGGCAATTGCACTGCCTTTGATCACCTTTGTAATGATGTAGTGCACATCAAACTCTAATAATAGGATCAGCCACCTAGAGAGTTTCCCTACCAGCAAAGGAGCTACGTACAAATACTTCATAGGGTCAACCTTAGAGATTGTCAAAACTTAGTATGACTATAAGTAGTGTCTGAGTTTCTTGGTGACCCAGACCATAGCCATGCATAGTTTCTCAATAGTGTTGTACTTACATTCTGTTGGCAATAGCTTCTTACTCAAGTAGTTGACAGCATGCTCGACTCTAGCTTCATTCTTTTGAGCCATCATAGAGCCCACTAACTCCTCTTTTGAGGCTAGATAGAGTAGTAATGGTTTTCCCGATTAAGGAGGTTATAGGATCGGCGAGTTGGAGAGGTAATGCTTCACCCTCTCAAATGCAAATTGGTAGTTCTCATCCCAAACCATAGGCTGGTTCTTCCTTAAAAGCTTGAAGATAGGCTCACACATGGTAGTAACCTTGATAATGAATCTGCTGATGTATTAGAGTTGTCCCAAGAATCCTCTGACTTCGGTCTCAGTTTTGGGAATAAGCATTTCAATGATCAACTTTGAATTATCAGAATCCACTTTAATACCCCTATGACTGATAATGGGACCCAGTAGCTTACCGGATGTCACCTTAAATGTACACTTCTTTGGGTTCAGCTTAAGTCCATATTTCTCAATACGTGTGAGAAACTTGTCAAGAGCTGCCAGATGCTCTTCTCTAATGGGAGACTTCACCATCATGTCATCCATATAGACTTCGACCTCTTTATGGATTAAATCATGCAACAAGGTTGTTGCAGCTCGCTGGTAGGTAGCACCTGCATTTTTCAAATCAAAGGGCATAACCTTATAGCAGTAGGTCCCCCACTCTATGATGAAAGCTATCTTCACCATATCTATAATTACCATCAGGATCTGATTGCACCCTAAAAAACCATCAGCGAATGAATACATAGTGCTAGCAGCTGTACTATCAATGAGTACATCAAGATGGGGTAAGGGAAAGTCATCCTTTGGGCATGCTTGTTCAGATCCTTGTAGTCTATGCAGACTCTGACCCTGCTATCTTTCTTGGGAACTGGAACTACATTGCCCAACCATTCCAGATAGTCAACCACTTCAAGGAATTTAGCATCCAACTGCTTATGGACATCTTCCTTAACCTTTTAAGCCCATTCTGGTTGGAGGCGACGTAGCTTCTGCTTAACTGGCTTGAACCCAGTCTTAGTCAGAATTCTGTGTTCAACAATAGTTCTGTCGATACCCGATATGTCTTCATAGCCTAGAACAAAGGCTTTTACATGCTTTTTCAATGTGCTAATTATTTTTGTTCTCTCTTCAGAGGTCAAGTCTGATGCAATCTAGAGTAAACATGGCTTGTCATCTGTGTTAATGTTAACATTTTTTATGCATGATGCATTAATATAAAAAATGCTCATATAATGCTCATGTTCATCAACAATGCCATCAGAATACACATCATAAACATAAGCAAAGTTGTTCTTCATTGTATTATATTTAGATGGAATTACATCTTCATCAAATAAAACAAAACTTGGGACATTAGTATCCTCATACAGAAATTCCTCAAAAGTTCTATCCACCAGTGTGGCTATATCTTCATAGACGTTTAGCAACAGCAGGTCCTCCATATCCAAGTTTTGCAGCTTGGCTTCCATTGTGGCGACTGTAGTAATTTATGGCCCTAGACGGCTAGTGGTGAGATCAACAACATCACCAAAAGATTTGGAAAGCTTCATCAAGGCTGATGGTGAAAGAACCAGTAGTCTTCCCAGCTACTGCCAGGGCTGACAGGTCACAAACATTATCGAAGATGGTAAACTATTGCTCAAAGAAATTTTTCGAGTTAGGCAACTCAGGAGCATGGTCGTGATGTATCTCTCCCTGGATGAAGAGAACCATCTTGCACTCTTCTGACTTATTTGAAGTGTAGGGATCAAACCCAATGCAGTACCTTTCTTCCCACATGGATGTAAGAATGTCAAAGTCTACCAGACCCTGCTGGTACCGACCTAAACCCATGCCAGGCATAAAGTTCATTAGTTGCATCATCCTCTCCATAGTAGGACTCAGTTGGTACGAGTATGATTCAGGTTCTCCGATGGTAGTGATCTGAAACCCAATCATGAAAGGGACATCTTCCCTGATGCAGGCTAGAGCAACCTAATCATCAGTAGTAATAGTAACCATACCTTTGTTGTGTGGGAAATTGATCTTCTGGTGCAAGGTGGATGGCACACCTCCTAGGGGATGAAACTATGGTTGGCCCAACAGCAGAGCAAATGACATCGGTATGTCAAGAATTGTAAACTCCACCACTAATTCAATCGGCCTAATAGTGACAGTAATAGTGAGGGTATCAGTAACCTCCCTTTTAGACTCATCATATGCCCTGATGATAGTCTTGCATGGCTTCAATTCTAAAAGTTGAACCCCAAGCTTGGTTAGCACCTTGAGCGGGCAGACATTGATGCTAAAACCGTCATCCACCATGATATAAGGAGTAGAGAAGTTCATGACATTCACCCTGATGAAGAGTGCTTTGTTGTGGCGGATACCCTAGACTGGTAGATCCACGTCAGAGAACGTGATCATGCTTGATGGTAATTCCTAGTTTACCAGCTGACTCTTCATACTATAGATAGAAGTAGATGGAGAGATTCTCATGCTTGATAGTGCTTTGATGATGGCTCGTCGATGCTATTGGGGGGATAGCACCAAGTCCCAGATGCTAATATTAGCATGCATCTTCTTCAGCTGCTTAACGACAATATTATCAGGCTAAGCAACCTGATTAGCTGGCTGTGGAGCTAGAACATTGCTTGGACTAGCCTCATCCTTAGTGGGCCTAGCCTTGATTTGGTTTTTAGGAGCTTCTTGCTTCTTCCAAAGGTTGGGAGGAGTGAACACCATACTACTGCGAGTCATATTGCGCACTCGAGAAGACATCTTGTTAGCATCTAACCCTTTCTGCAGCTTGGGCAGTTTTGGTGCTAGCTTAGCTGCCTTGGGGGTCTTGGCTGACTTACCCTTCTTTGAAGCCTGATCCTGTGATGACTTAGACTTAGTGGAATCCAAAGTAGTTGTAGACTCATCCTCTGAACTATCGTACCATATAATAATGGCACTAATATCAAACCCACCCCCGGGTCAAAAGGTAATAGCAGGTGGTCGAGCAATCTCCTCACTACTGAGGGGAGAAAAAGAATTAAGAACTAGGGATTATGGTAACCATGATTGGAGCATATAGGCACGGTTAGCTTTGTGGTAGTTAGGTAACAGGTTTATCTTGGTTGATGGTTTGGATTTTTTAGGGTCTTTGATCTCACCAGAGTCAATAAGGTTCTGAATGACCAGTCTAAAGGAACAACAGTCACCAGTATTATGGCCATGATGCTGGTGATAATGGCAGTATGTTTTAGTATCTACTGAGGCTGGGGGTGGTATATTAAAGTTTGGTTCTAATGACTTAATCAGTTTGGCTTTGAGAAGATGGCCAAAAACCTTGGAAAGTGGCATTCCAAGATCTAAAAATCTCCTAGATGGGGTAGTGTTTCGGAGTATGGGATTTGGTATTTATAGGGCATTGATGTAGTGTGGCTTCTGTTGTGTTTAAGTGCATGTGGTGGTTTTGGGCTTCTAGAAGGAAGGCTCCTTTTTCTTCCCTTTGGTCTGCTCTATCCATTAGCTAACAGAGTAGATGTCCTCAAACGTATGGAAAGTCTGGTACTTCATCTTATCCTGGTAGAGTGGCAGTGACCTCATAATATGCTTATTGATCATGTCAAATTCAGATGGCTTTGTCTGACCAGTGCAACTTTATCCATCCAGCGACTAAAGTAATCCATGAAAGATTCATTAGTTTTCTGCTTAACCATTTCCAAATCCATCATGGTTACATCAAATTGAGACTTGAACCCATACTGTTTATAGAATGCAGTATAAAGAGGATTCCACTCAGTCGTGGTTTCCTTATTCAGACTATGATACCAGGCTAGTATTGGTCCCTCCAGTGAGATGAAGAAGAGTCAAACTATCTGATCGTTTGACAAGTTTGTAGTGCTCATCATCATGGTGTAAGTCTTTAGATGATTCTTCGGGTCCCCAACTCCACTGTTCTTAGGAACATCAGAGAGCTTGAACTTGGCAGGCAGCCCCTTGATAGCTCAGATAGAGAACTCACCAAAGTCCAGGTCAGACCCCATGCTTTTGGTCTTCATGATAGTCTGCAGCTGTTCTATCTTCTGCTCCAAGACAATGGTCTCAGATTTCTAAACATCATGCATATGGAGCGAGACATCATCATCAGTCTCCATGTCATATAGGTTGACACCTTTCCCTTTTTCTTTCATAAGAGCTAGTGGGGTGATGAATTCTGTAGGACTAAGAGCCTCCTGGATCTGTTATTGCATAAGAGTCTTGAAGTCATTATTGAAGAGCTTGGACACTGACTGGTCAATGAGTTCTGAACTGTAGCAAGTATGGCCTCATCTAGTATTGAGGCAACAGGGTTAGATGATGATGCAACATTCTTGGCATGCTAAGAGTCTGACATGGTTCTAGACATGATAGAAAAAGTTAGCATGGATGCATGAGTATGCATATGTGGTTATATGTGGTGCACATGATGCAACACGTATGATGTATGCATGACCTATACTGGGAAACATGCAATGTTATGGCTGCGATAAAGCGAGTTTGGATGTGTATGTGTGGGTGCATGTGATGCATCATGTAGGATGTATGCGTGTCCTATAGTAGGAAACATTCAACATTATGGCTACAAAAGAAATCCATTAAAAGATTGCATGAGTATGCATGTATGCATGTTTGACATAAAACATGAAATGGTTAGCGAATACGTAGCACATAATAGTGCTCCCTGCCACCCTTATACCTTCACGAGAATTGGCTAGTTCAAGTTCTCTTTTCCTATGTAGGATAATAGCCCAGAGTTACACTAGGAACTCAAGGTGCGATTCTCTCAATAAGGCAAGCAAAAGGGTTGATCGTTGCCCGATCATATGAGGGATTACAGTGAAAACCCGATGACATTTCGGCCTAGCGATATTGTGATGATAAATGAATGCCAATTGAATTGGCATGAGGTTATGCAACCAAACATAATCATCAAAGGATTCTGACTCTTAGTAGAGTAATACGTGTCACACCCAGCCCATACTTGGAGCGACATACTCCCGTAGCATGAACAACGACTCCCAAGAGAAAGTCATTGCCCATACTACAAGGGATATACCGTAAACATGCCGTATGGGGACACGTCCCTGCATATGGTGTGAATAATAAACCAATAATCCTAGACATTCATTCACGCATTCACCATGCCAAGTAATGAACAAAAACTATATGTCATTTAATAATAATAACTATGCATGGAAAACATCAATACCCAATCTGTACATCATAAACACCAAAATACAGAACAACTACTGCCTCTACGATTACAAAGCTACAAGTAAAAGAAACTGAAGTGTGCTTCAAGGTCTAGTACCACTTCAAGATCTGTCTATCTCTGCTGACGACCTCTATTCCTTCTCTGCTCGCTCACCTGAAGGCTCTGAACCTACGTTCATCAAATGACAAATACTGAGATAAACTCAGTGGTGCTAGAGCACATACATGAACAAGCGTATAAAGCCATAAGCTAGTTCAGCAATCGCATAGGAATCATATAGCCACGTATCAGCAATAAATAGCATCGCAACATCATTAGAACATATGTTTCTCAAGCATGTAATATGAATGAAACTATGCATGCATTCTTCCCCATTCTTATTTTTCCATTCACTCTCATTTTTTGATATTTATGCACAATCCTTTCGCACATACTAGGTCCCGATAGGTACCGGTACTCATCTCCTGAAGGATGTCACATGTTTGTACGGTGCCTTGTACCTCTTTCCCTATGGTAGGTCTCGAGACTCATCTCCCTTTTGGGAGGTCATTCATCTAAATGATTCCTTAAAGGAATCCCATAATCATTATTTGACCCAGTATGCCCAGAGTTGAGCTCTGCCCTTATTACTCACTTTCTTTTCTCTCTTTTCCATTTTCCCTTCATCACCATGCATGTCATAAATACCACACATGCAGTTATGCTTTATCCATAGTAAAATACACCTTCATGCTCTTATAAAGCAAGAAAAAGCATCAAGTTAAAGCATATCAACACAATTATCCACAGATCATACCAACCAATAGAATATCAACACGACGCCTCATACTTAGCCTTTACTTAAGTCTCAAGGCATAGAAATAAGCCAAACATACCAAAAGCACAAAACCAGCACAAACCTGAAATTAAAAAACTTCTGAAGGAGGCTTGTAATCTCGCCTCTAATGATCACCAAGCTTAACTTCTAGTCCTCACTCTTCAAAAGCCACTAAGCACTCTTTCCCTAGCTACTAAGAAAGGTTTAAGAGGGTTTATAACTGATAAGAAATGAAAGAACCCTTAATACTTATCCTTTGACTCATCAAACTTAAGTCGTGTATGGCCGTACGGATCATGGTACGCCCATACTGAACTAAAACTTCTGATGCACATAATTTCTTGTGAGTTTACGTACGGCCAGACCACCCCTTGGTACGTCCGTATGGTCACTCCCCTATTTGGTACGCCCGTACGGGGTCCCGTACACCCGTACCATAACTTAAAATCAAGCTAAGACTAAATTAAAGCCTATTCCCTCATAATACCCATACCAAAACCAATGCCACACCTAACAACACTTTTAATTCACCCCTACACAAACATAATGGTTATCCCTCATCCAACCAAGAAGACACGCTCCTCAATAACATGACAGCAACGCTAATAAAATCGATATACACACATCACAGTTCATAAAAACATAGACACATATATCTCAATACACAAGAATCCACATATCATCAAATACCTCAATCCTACCATTCATCTAATACATGCACAAACATTAATGCAAAACTCCTAAGGTCTCTAATGTGGATGTGACAATACGGGTATGACCATATTGTTATGATAAGAGTACACCCGTGGAATAGGTGTGAGGTTGTGCAACCATACAGAATCATGAAAGGATTTTGACTCTTAGTAGAGTAATACGAGCATGATCATATTATAATGATAAGAGTATGCTCGTGGAATAAGCGTGAGGTTGTGCAACCATACAAAATCATGAAAGGATTCTGACTCTTAGCAGAGTAATACGAGCATGGTCATATTATAATGATAAGAGTACACTCGTGGAATAAGCAAGAGGTTGTGCAACCATACAGAATCATGATAGGATTCTGACTCTTAGTAGAGCAATACGTGGGGGAAAAATAGGCCGATTCTATGCAAATCCACTAATATGATAAGGCACAGATCCATATAGCATGCAGTAAGGTTCCTAGTTTGGAATGTTGCTGGGCTTACTACATGGGCTTTAGTCTAGTTTTGAGAATAGGCTAAGGTCCCCCGCTACGTTGTCCACAACCTATCCAACCAAATGGAATCATCGATATAGGACTATACCTCGCGTCTATCCATCAGGAATCATCAACGATTATCAGTACAATGTGGCGAGTGGTGAAGGCAAATTCACTTTTCCAAGGAGTCGAATGGAGTCCAAGGCACTCACTCACCCATAATCACCGACTTGACATGAGAGGTTATATGGTGTGTGCAGACACGGACTGGTATTTTGATGCATACAATTAATCTAACTATGATGGGAAAATTGATATGGAAACTCTTAGATGCCATCACTCTTTCATTGTGATGTCCCCAGAAGAGTCACCATTGTGAGCACCGATTTTTGCCAGAACCCAGAGTGAGGCTTGCGAAGCTCATGGACCGAGACCACACTTAGAGCTAAATCATAGTCTTCCCAAGGGGCTACCTTGAGGAATGATATGGACTCAAAAGAGTCGGAAGTCACCACTGGATGGTTCCGGATTGCTCCAACCGACCCATAGCATGAATGCTAGTTAAACCCTTCAGAGATTGGGTTCGGGTGGTAAAGATCTATTTCTATGAGTTTCCAAAATTGATTTTACCATTATAGTTGGAGTTAATTATCCTAAGCAGGCAGGCATATGAGTGTATATGTAAGCACACAATGCGACATGTGATTTGGCATTTAGATGACATGGCATATGCATGACATATGACGTGATGACATAATAAGATGACATATCATATGCATGACATGACATAATAATAATATCATAATAACATGACATATGTATGACATGTGAGATGAATGGCATGGAATATGTATGATATGTGGAGTGAATGACATGGTATATGCATGACATGTGAAGTGGATGACATACCATATGCATGACATGGCATGGCATATACGTGACATGGCATAGAAGTGTGTGATATGGTATGTGACATGGCATGTAACATGATATGACATATATATTATGGCAAATATAATAAACCATCCCTAAATAAAAATATAGAGGCCAATGAAAGGGATCGAAGAAATAGGGGATACACATGGGATTTTAGGGTAATTATTACAAAACCATGAATAATCCTATCCTATTACACAAATGTCCATGCATACATAATTTTTGGGGTGTTAAGTAACACCCCCTCCTCTTCGGGTATTTTTCTGCCTTAGGTAGCACGAGCGATAAATGCAAAATAAACACAATAAAGTCATTAGTAGCAAATGAATTTATAATTTATTTAACTAGTCCAATGCTATATGAAAGCATGGACTGAGAGCCAAAATCCAACAATTTTTGGCAACAAATCATGCAAATTTACACGAGCGAGATCATGAAAATTAATTAAATAAAAATAATTTTAGGCTAAATTATTTTTAATTGACCATTGAAAATCAAATGGGAATTTCTAACATCACATAAAATAATTGGAGATAGCAACTCAACCAATTTGAATCCAATCCTTTCAAAAATCACATTTATACGAGTTAAATAGGCATTTAATCATGAAAAATTAATTTTAAGGCCAAAATTAATTAAATGTAATTAATTTTTGATGGATCCAATACACTTGAGTTACTGCCAAACATCAAATGTTACTGGAATTATCAAATCAAGACTGAAAATGATTGAAAAATGTGATTTTTTGAAAAATTTTCAAGGAATATGTGTGCAACACATAGGCTATTATGTTACACACATACCATGATGTGTGGTGCACATAGGGAGTGAATCTGCAAGAAAATCAAAATTTATTAGTATAAAAATGATCTACAGACCAAAATACGCAACTTTAATAAAGACAGTACCTTATTTTGAGTTCGAATCGGCTTCCAAATTGCAAATCAAACAAGTAATTATGCAATTAACTTGAATAATCAATTTTAATGCTAAAATAAATGAGATCTAGACAATATTTGATAGATCCAGAACACTAGAAGCATGGACAAGCACCTAATGTTGCTAGAAAAATCAGATCTGAAGCGAAAATAGGCAAAAAATGGCATTTTCTTTGAAATATGGGGCCTATGTGTGCCACACATAGGCTGTGTATGGTGCACATAGATGAAGGTGTGGTGCACTTGGCAGAGAAAATTGGAGAAATTTGAAGTTTTTCAGCAAAAACACGAGATCCATGCCAGATCTGAGCAGATATATGGAGGAAAATGCATTTTTGACCCGTAGATGAGCATCTAGCTTTAAAAATTAATTTTTAGAGCTAAAAATTAATTAGATCTGAAGAATATATGATACATCTAGAATACCAGAGGCATGGAAAAGCCTTTGATGAAGCTAGATTCATCATATCGGGGAAGAAAATGAGTGAAAATCATAGAAAAATGGCATTTTCTTGAAATTTTTAGGGCTATATACATATAGCCCTATGTGCGCCACACATAGGCTGTGTATGGTGCACATAAGGTTATATGCACAGCATATACCCTGCAAAATAGTGATAGAATGAAGGTTTTCAGCAAAAATGTGAAATCTAACTCAGATCTAGGCAGATCGAAGCTAGATTTGCATAGTTTTAGTTACAAAACAGCATTAGCAACCAAAACCCAACATGATTGAAGCCAATCACAAGAAAATCAAGCCAAAATTTAAAGATTTATCCAAAATCCATAAGAAAAGTACAAGAAAATTGAAAATTTACCTTTGAGCAATAGGTTTTTCTTCAAGATCTTGCTTCCAAACATCCTTAGGGAGCTTAACTAGTGTTAATTAGTCTCTAAATCCTAAGTAATTAATTAATTAAGTGCTTAATTAATTTTCGGAGAATTTTGGCTTGCTTTAGAGCAATTTTTCGAACCCCCTTCAAATGACCCCAAGCTCTATATTTATAGAGCAAAATTAGGGTTTAGCAAAGATGTAACTTTATATCCAAAAATTAAAAATCTAAAGGCTATGTACGCCACACATAGCTTATGTGTTGCGCACATAGTGCTATATGTGCAACACACAGCCTTTTAACCCGTCGCATAGGGCCTACTGTGGTTGCATCGGGATGTGCTCCCCATGCCCAAGAAGCATCATTTTATATGCTAAGACATTGTGTAATGTGGCACACTTTAGATTTGGTCCTGAGAAAGCTCCCGACCAAACATCTTTTTTCACTATATGCGTAGCACATAGTGCTATATGCTACGCATATAACATTTTACCCCTATGTACGCCACCTTGCATGAGCAAAACGGGATGCACGTCGTATGTCAAATAAGCATCATTTGACATATTAAGACATTTTATAATGAAAAGTATTCCAGATTTGGTCCGGAAGGTGGGCCCCACCAAACATCTTTTTTTCTTGTATAGTGCGCGTATAGTGCTATACACTAAATTGATTTTGTTTATGCATTCTGCGTTGTATGGGTAAAATGCAATGCATTTTGTATATTAAATAAGCATTATTTGACATTGTGAGACATCGTTGGTGTGTTCTATTTATGTGGGCCCCACCAGGTAGGGCCTGCATGTGGGCCCCATCTATGGGCCCCATCAAACACCTTTCTCTAGCAAATAATGCTATGTGCTCAGTGTGCTCTGTTTATGCGTTCTACCTCATTCAGGCAAAATGTAAAGTGTTCTACATATCCAGAATACATAGAGAAGGTCCAACAGTATGTTCGCAAATCTGGGTCGGCCTTAGGGACCGATACCAAGCTGAATCAACAAAAACCCAAGATTGCACAAGAGTGAAAAGTCAAGGTCAACATTATGCTATCTTACATAACATAATTCTCCAAACCAACTATAAAACATTTTACCTTGGGTATGCCTAACAAATAAAATATTTTATTTAAATCTGACTCATTTTTTAAAACTTTGATATACCCCATATTAAATAGGCTTGAGTATGCTCAACAACCTGAATGACAAGAAGCTCTCCGCCTTTATCTTAGAAAATGGAAGGCCTTAGATTTATATTCTTTTAAGGGATTTATTTCCTTTTATGTCATAAAAATATTTAAAGCGGGTATGTGCAATTGGTGCACCATGCATGGTCCTGGCTCTTGCATGTTATGGCATGCTCATGCAACTCATACATACATCATTATAACAATTTATAATATGATGATTATAGACTTTTGAGTCTAAGGTCAAACCTAGATTATGCATGATTTTACAAACCCCAAAAATTTGAAATAAGACTATTCTATTACAAATTTGATCTTAAAGTTTCCTCTTTTGGTCACGCCTTGCTCCTTTTGCCTCTTTTGCCTTCTTTTATAACTCTTTTACAACCTATGTAATCTAATTAAAAATTTTAATAGTAGAAACCCTAAGTTACATTTGGGGGGAGTAGATGAGAAGAGAAGTACAAAAGATTTTAAAGAAAAGGCAAGACTCGTAGACTCTGTTTACTAAAAATAATAAAATGATGCATACGCTCAATTATATTAGGCTAAGTCCATAATCACCATCATGTCATATAATCATCCATTCATACATACAAAAATGCTTAAATAAATAATCTTCTTATAATGTCATTTAGGTTTTTCCATTTTAAAATTCAAACAAACTTTACCTTTTAAAATAGTTATTGGGCTTGCATTTGAAAACATATGGTTTACATGTTTTGAATTCTATTTGAATAAATTTTTATTAAATTAAATAATCATCTAAACAGTAATATATTAATTATTTAATCATACTTTAAATATTAATATATCACTTAGAAATCAAAACAGAAGTCAAAACCCATAAGAATCCTTATCATGCTTAAATTGCTCATTTTAAGAGCTTTAATTTAAATAAAATACTTATTAATCTCTAAAATTAATAAAAGTTTACTTTTAAAACCTTTAATGTGTCTAAAACATCAAAATACATGAATTAATGGAAAATATGAGCAATTAATATTGATAAAGTTGAATATACCAAAATTGGACTTCCTATGCGCATATGAACATGATTTCCATAAAATCACATCCAAATCAAACCATAATTAAGTAAAAATGCTCCATCATCAAGTTAGCACAATAAATAATTGATGCATTACATTACCACTAATTAAACACATAATAATCAAGCAAGAATATTAAGAATAATACAAAAAATTAATTCAGGTTTTCAATAAGAGTATGCACAACATATGAATTTTTATTTAATAAAATTTCCATATATGTATTCAATTTTTTTATAGAAAACAAGTTAATTTAATGAAGAATAAGTATTTAAAATTTCAAATCCAAATTCAAACAATAAGTCTTTCAAAATTTAAAAATCCAGAAGCCACACTGATAGTAAAAAATTGAAATCTTATGTATTTTATGCATAGATGCAACACCAAAATGCTCTGATACCACTATAGGTTTTTGAAGACATGTTTGAAAACAAAAGGTATAATTTAAAAATTTTTAAAAACATATTTTACAATGGATCTAGCAATTCTATTCATAGAATACATCAAACGCATAGAACATTATCAAAGAAGAGATTGGAAAACTCACTTTTAAGTAGATCTCCTTCTTTCTCGTGCTTCTGAAAAGTTATGGGAAACTTTTCAATGCCCAAGGTAGAGGATCTCCAAACTATCAACACAAGCAATGGAATGATTAATAATAAAAATTACAAGTTTTATTTAGAGACTAGTAAAACAAAACTGAAAAGGAATGGATGAAGAGAAAGACGAATTCAGTTTCTTCTTATTTATCTTCTATCAAAAATTTGAATTAATCTCCTTATTCTTGAACTTCTAATTGCTTGGAACCAATAGAGGAAGGAGGTTCACATGATTTTCATGTGCTTTTAAAGGGATTTTAAGTCATGCACATGCAAGTCATATGTATGTGCATGTCACATGCTTTAGGCATGTGACTTACATTCAGACATAGATTAATCATCCATATGAAATCTCACTAGCAAGGTCTCTAATGAGTCAGTCCTAAACTGCTCATCCACATGTTCACTTTAGACAACTCTTATCATGATGAATGAGAATCATCCCTTAAGGAAGTATAACATGTGCTGATCTTAACCACATTAATAATATCATTCTTATTAATACATTGATCAGGGATAATTTAAATATTGAACATTTGCATAGAATAAGAATCTCATTTCATAAAATCTTTATGAATTGTTTTGTATTGTTCCAATATCTTAGAATTCATTATTTAGTTAATAACCTTTCAAGCAAACTAAATAATGAATAATGCCTTTTATTGATAATTGTTTAATATTAAATTACAATAAAACATGATATTGTAGAGCATACACTAGCATATCCATATATCCATGACCAACCAGCTGTTATAAGCCAGCAGGTTGAAGCTTAAAAGGTAGCAGAAAGTATACATCTGGTAGACACTGGTCTGGTTAGTATTCTAGAAATTGATATAGAATAAATAAAGAATAAACTACATGGTATTATGAGATTAGCATTAAAAAAGTTAAATATTGATTATAGATTAATCACTTTTTTGATAACCAGCACTATAATGGAGTATGAGGAAAATAAGACTCCAAGGTATCCATATCAACTATGGGAATTACATCAAAGTTCTTGTTATGAAATGGTGAAGCCCCAGAAGATTGATAAAGAAAGCATGGAGAAAAAATGGAAAGATCAAGAAGGTAAAAGTGACAACAACAAAGCTATTCTCATTGAAAGCTTTAAAATAATTTTAGGAAAGATAACTTACAATTATGATCAGTTAATCTTGGGAGATACAAGAATGTTCGTATCCACGCTAATAAATAGTTTGCTTAGGTCAATTGCTAACCTGACCTATGGTATAATCTCAAAGAAAAGCATCCTAGCCTGAACTTAGAATTGGAAGTAGGAAGACAAAGAGCAATAGATCTATGGTATAATTTCAAAGAAAAGCACCTAGCCTAAACTTTAAAACTAAAATGTTTGAACAATGGCTAAAGATTAATGGAGGAATAAAATAAGAAATCGAGTTTTAGAGGATAAGGTTAGAAGAAGAAGAGGACCCATAGGGGATAGACATTCAAACTGTCATACATGATACCTACTAAGAAGCTGATGGTCACGAGTCAGATAGAATCTTATCATATTGAGGATAAGGATCCTACTATCTGACCATAATTATTTGTAAATATTGTATACATGTGATAAATATGTAAAGCTGGCTAATAGTCTATAGACATCAACTATGATTCCTTTTTGTTTGGTGTGTTATGTTAATAATTTCAATTCTTGATAAAAGTAGGAACCTTACTACCTACTATCGGTCACAAGTCTGATAACTTTTTTAAAAGTGGCCAATCACTTTATCACCTATCTTAGTTACTTTTAAGTTGGCAAACGGCACTAGATATACCAACTCTTGTATTATAAATACTCCTTAACTCTTTGAGTCTGGGGAGGAGAAACAGATCCAGAAAAATCTTTCTCAAATTCTTTGAATTCTTAAAAATTCAATGCCTTCTACTATAATCAAAAAGTTTGTTAATAATTTATGTCTTTTAGATCTTACTAATTTAGGTGTGATTAGAAGTTTGAAGCAAGAGCTCGTAGAAATAGGAAAGGTTATGTGTGACGAACATATTGAATATCACAACAAACATTGTGATTATAGAGAAGTAGAAAGAACACTAGAGTTGATCAACCATATCATAAGATTTTTGGATAATATTCTCAACTCTCGTGTACCTTAATATATTACTCTTAAAAGGTTTATTTTTGAAAGAGTAGTCGTAGTAAGTCCCCAAAAAAGAAAGAGGGAAACAAGGGTATAGAAGAACTTTCAACCTATCAAGGTAATTGCTGGTAATGAGCAAGAACCAGTGAAAAGCTTTAATTATGGAAGCTTAGTCGATCCAGTCCATTATAAGGTACATTTCTTTATCTTAGGTTATGTCTTCATAAAATTTATGTTTAAGGTATATAGGTTCAAAAATAGAGGTTGAGGGCTACTGGTCCAAGAGAAAAAAGGCTTCCATACCACTGGTTACAACTACATGCCATAACATTATTATTCTGTGTTTTAGTGGTTTCGGTGGAAGGTGGTCCCAAAATACCCTAAATTGGGAATTTTTCTAGTTTTCACCCTAAAGAAGAAATAAAATAAATTCCTACATCTGAGAGGGAAAAAGCCCCAGGTTTAGCTTGTCATTTTATCAACCATAAATATAAGTTGGGCTTATCGGTTAAACTGTTTTTCAAATGATAGTTTATTTATTTGAAACTATCATGTTGCGGAGAATGATATAAAAATGGTATTTAACATAAACTAAAAAGAAAATGTTGGTGAATCATATTATTTAATTTTCCTGACAATATTAATCATAATTAAATTTTTTGTTGGATCATTCTTATATAAAGTGACATCAACCAATTATGTTTAGTGTAGCATCCATCAATGATTAATTGGATTAACTACAATTATAAATTTAATCATAACAATTTATACCGTAGTATATAACCAAATAACTGATGTTTGGAAGCAATTTATTATTCATATAGATGATATAAACGACGCTGAAATCTTAGTTTTAAAAGACTTTTATCAATAGGATTCACAAAATATTTACTAACATTCAAAGCTGTGCAGAATCATTTTAATCAACATTTTTTTTCCATCATCCACAAGAAGTCGATTGAGAACTCATAACTTTTTAGGAATAAGATAATAAATTTTAGAATTTGAAATACTCGGTTTCATCTTTAGAGAATGTCTTATTTGAATTTGTATCCAAATGATATGCCTAAACGAGCAATCAAATGCGTCCATAGACATGTAATTTATGACTGCACGCGTATGTAAACTTTATTCAAAAGCTTCCTAACGTCACCGCGTATTATTGTCGGAAAGGGAGTTGGGTCAAATAAACTTTCCGGCCAACCCTCAGATTCAGTGGGTTTTATTATATAAAAAAAGGCATATGATTGTACGTAACCGTTATGATTATCCCGTAGACAATTCTATACCCTTTAGTCAACAATATCTTAACCACTTTTTCTCCTCCCATATACACATTACACATGCATATTTCCTTGCAATAATTGTTCGAACGATGATCAATTCATAACAAATAATAGTAATAGTTATAATAATTAATTAGTACGCTGATCTTTACCCACTAATCGCTGTCTATCTCATGATTGAACGACATCGCTGCAAGGTTCTTACTTTCCTTACTATGAAAAGTAAATCCATGGCCTGCAATTGCTTCGAACTCGACACAAGAGGGCGTGGTATGGACATGAGATCGCCGTTGAAGGTTTTGATTGATACTATTGGTAATAGTAGGATAAGTGTTCGACTGAAGTAACCTAATTTGCCTCTTCAAGAACTTGACATAACGAATTGCTTCATCCAGCATGGAGGCAGTGTCCATCTTCGTACCACCTGGAACAAGTCTTTGCAGAATTCTCATCTTTTCACTTATTCTTTCTCTTCTGTGACGTGCTGCTACGCTCTGTGGATCGTCGCTGATTCTGATGTTTCTCCTTTTAGGCTTGTGGATGGTAGCTGGATCTATGTCTACTGGCTGCATGGCAGCGATTTTGAACATCATTTCTTTCATGGCTCCTAGCTCTTCTTCTTCTTCTCCTCCTCCTCCTCCTTCATCTCCCTCTTGTTCAGAGTAATGATTTCCTATGTGCTGTTCACCAAGAAATGGAGAGATGGACATGGGACTAGAAAATGATGGGGATTGGTTTGTCTGGAAAGAGTAACCAACAGGACAATATGGGTTGATGTAAGGAATTTGGTCATGGAAAATTTGGCTTTCCAAGGACATTAATTCAAGGTTCGAATTTGGGCTTTTGAACTTAGTTTGGTTGATGTCCATGGCACAGTATTAGGTCTTGTGAAACTTTCTTTAAGAAAGAAAATGATCAAAGAAAAAAGGAAGATCGAAAATGTCTGATGAGATGTTGAAATGGTGTGTCAGTCATAGAAAAGATGAGTTATCCCAAATGGAAATGGAAAACATCAAATGGTTTGGTTTACTGATAAAAAGAAAGATGTCTTCTGCAACTTTATGAAGATTTTCAGAGAGGGAGTTTTGCCACGAGAGAGATGATGCAACATGTATTAAAGGAGAACAGTAAACTGCCAATTGTATTAACTCCCTCAAGAAACTAAACTCTGATTTTCTTTTCTTTTGTTTTTTTTCTGTTTTTTATTTTTTTTTTAATATGACGCAAGATGGATTAGAAAGATCATCGAAATGCAAATTGGATTTTTTCATTTGATACACGACACTTGCATATTGATCAATGGTGCCTTTCATTTTTGTTAAAAGAAAACAAAATTCAAAACTATGGGGCCAGAGGTTGGCTGGACTTAAAAGCTAAATGAATGAGATTTCAGTTTCTTTCCAAGCAGTGAGTTTAGGGTTTCACCTAAGGAAGGGATGGCTAGCTGCAGAACTTTTCCACATTCTAAAAGATTTCCTTGAATGAAATGGGCTCACCAACACAAGCACTGAAATCATAGCTAGCTAGCTAGGCTGCCTCTTAAGGCTTTCTTTTTCAGACGATATCTTCTCTTTGTTTCCGTCAATTCGGACTGTGAAGGTTACTTTGCTTTTCCAAAAGTAACTTCTCGATCATTTTATTGCTCTCGTTTTTTAGCAGGAAACCTTTTTTCCCCGTATGGACCAAACCAATATATATATCCTTTTTTTATTTTTAAATATAGTCTGTTTATAATTTTTAAGATAAAAACTGATGTAAATTCAAATGCCATACTTCTATTGATTGGATGGAACAGAACAGGTCGATGTCAATATTTCTCTTTAACGACTTGATGCATTTATATAGAACATCCATATGATCTGTTCTTAAGCTAATGCATGTACTATGTGCATCATGACTAATAATACCAGTTAGAGATCCTCTTTATAAAAGCATTGTAAGCGTCAAACTAATAATACATTCAATATTAGATGTAGTTAATATGCATTTTATCACAAAATTATAATTTGAAATTCAAAGACTACATTTTTATTAGTTTGATCTATATTCTTATATATATAAAGAGAGAATCTGGCAATTCCTTAGGTTATACAACAAAGATATAAATTATATTCTTTTAGTACTAGTTGTTCTATTTTAAGGATTGAAATTTGGGTAAGAGGCTTTTTACCACCTTATAACATGTTAGTATAGGCTACACGGGCGTAACTCAGTTGGTACTCGGATGGTAGATTTGGTATCAAGGATAGGCTATACTGTTTATTGGTATTGATGGACATGCTTCTGTACATTATGCGTTCATACCAAAATATTGATATAGCCTAATTTCAGGAATTCGTTTCACTGCCTCACTACCGATATCGGTCAAATTTTAAAACCTTACGATATGTCAGAACTGTGACTCTTGAGATTTATTTATTCAACTATGCCACAGAATAGTTAGGTTCTGGCAGCATTGATGGATGAATGGAGTAAGCAAATCTTGATAAACAATAGTAAAATTAATCGGTAAAATTCAAAACCAATCACAATAACATGTCCAATAATCACGTAACTAGAAAGGTCAATATTAATTCCAATACAATAAATTCAATACAAACACTGTTTCCTGTCTTTTTTTTCTTTTTGCAAAAGAAAATACTAGTAGAGTTTAAGTTGAGGATAAACGAACTCATTAGCCCCATGACGTGAGCTCAACCTATTTCCAAAGCATTTAGTTAGGCACATGGAGTGTAATAGAACGTCAACGGGTTTAGCAAGGATCCAGCCGACTCTTTAATTCGCGGGTGAAATCAAACCTTCAAATTAGTACCATTGCATTCGCCATTTAGAATATGGTACGAAATTCAGGCCTATGAATATCTTTCCCATCCAAAGCAAACAGTCTACTCGGACTGAAACATTTGCATGTCATTCGAAAACTTGCTTATCAAAAAAAGAAAATGTCATTCGAGAACTTTCCAGGGATTGTTATATGTATTTCTTTGCCAACATGCTAACAATGCCAACGACAAACTGTAGCACTAATGATTAAATGTAGCATGTGTTTTTTTTATGCTTTTTTTTTAATTAAAATCCATAAACCTTACCAAGGTAATACGTGTATAATTCTTAATTCACCAATCAAGAATTCATGATATACACAGAAATGACCCTAAACCTCAATCATTCCAAAATAATCTGTTCATTTTTAGAAAACTCGATCTTATTTAAAGGGAAACAAAATCCTACAATTATTTAGAAAAATATGCCTATAAATAATCAATGTATCATAATATCATAAACATTCTTTCGTACAAATCACAAGAACTAGAGCATCAAAGACATTCCCGGGCTATCCATCTAAGAGTTCCACTAATTTAGGATAAAGAAGTTATTTGATTGGTGTATGATAGTAAAATTAGGTTATAATAAATTTTAAATTTATAATTAATTATCCTATAACATACATCTTCGTAAGTATATGAGTCATAAATATAGTATAAAGTATGTTTGTCCAACAAAAATCGAGAGGTTAGCTATTAGCTTCAATCGAGTATGTATTAGCTAAAGATTTTAAGTAAAAATTAAAATTATGTTAAACTATTCTATATAATTTAAGATAAATTAACAATTAAAATTAAATAGAGATATCTCTAGCAATTTACAATTATTAGGGTTGAATATTCAAATAGGAGTTCATTTGACAATCAATGACAATTAATATTACTGAGAAGAAAATTGTGTGACTGGGATAACAAAATATCAATTAGGCTTTTTCAAGGTCCAATTAACCTATCAAAATTAATTAATTACAAACTTCCATGATAATTAGTTAATTGAAATGCATTAATCATTTTATCCAAAATTATTACTCATGAGGTAAATCCGTATTCTTAGGTAATTCACACCCATGTTTATGTTATGTTAGAGAATAATGAACTCATCTTTCAACATAATTAATCATCTAAGACATCTAATGAAGTGAGTTCAATTTTTATAAAATTTATTAATCATCAACACATAAATCAACAATAAATATCAACAATTTATACAAAATCATCATCAATTGATAAAAATCTAAATTAATCCATGATCAAATATTTAACCCTAGTTTATTCCTTATCACATCGACTCTAATTACCATTATGTAATTACAAACGTAACTATGTTAAGTTATATTTTTTAGATTATAGCGACCAAATTATTAATTATCAATTAGATAAGACTAAGAGTTTAATAAATACAAATATAGAGTGTTAATATTTCTTGATTTGATTTAATGAAATAAAATAATTAATGTTGTGATTAAGTTTTATGAAAAAATTATTTACATATATATATTTAATACGAAGTAAGCCATAGTGAGTGTATAAGTTAACTTTACTAATAAACTAGCAAATATATGTGGATATATTATGTTTATATATGTATGCATCAGTATAATTATGTTTATTAGGTTTATTATTAGGTTGGTCAATATGAGAAGCATTGACTTATGATAATTTAAAGT
The DNA here is from genome assembly GCA_948192965.1 of Dalechampia spathulata. Classification (NCBI taxonomy): domain Eukaryota; kingdom Viridiplantae; phylum Streptophyta; class Magnoliopsida; order Malpighiales; family Euphorbiaceae; genus Dalechampia; species Dalechampia spathulata. Next base: position 23,869 of record CANYBF011077625.1, read on the forward strand.
GACCAAGGGAGTCCCTCAAGTTAGTGATGGCATTAAAGATAAAGTTAACTACCTAACGACAAGTTGGTAATTTATATGGTTGAAGGCAGTGGATTGAGGACTTGGAGGGGTGTATGTATATATATAAGTAAGTTTGTGACCTAACCTAACCAGTTTTGTCCATTACCTTAAAGCTATTACACTTGAGCTATGTGAATGACAAAGGAATATGTAATGGATAATATTCCATACACTAGTTGAGTTGGAAGTGAGGTATTATGGTGTAAGGGTGTGTGGCTTTATTACAATAAAGGTAAGTTAAAGTTTTAGATGTGTTATGATAGTTGGTCAAACACATGTGTATGTTACTCAATTGAACGTTGAAATGAAGCCTAAGAAGAGCTATATATGCATAATATATGTGCTTGAGAATTTAACCTACCGTGTGTGTTATTGTGTATCAACCACAACATGAAGTTAGGATTGAAAAAAAGTTTATTAGCTAATCTATAGGTTGTTAGTTAAGTTATCTTAACGTGTTAGTGAAATAAAACTTTTATGTGAATAAATAGTTTTGTTAAGTAGATTAACTTACTTTAGAGTTGGTAATATTGCACTTCCTTCTCGATGTGTTTAGTATATGTACAAATGTATATGGTTAGCTTAGGATTATAGTTAGAAGAGGGTTGATTTCAGAGCTTAATATGTGCTCTTTAAGTATTAGAAACTTGAATGTTATAAGCACCTTATAAGTAGCATGATTATATATTAAGCATAATAAATTCATTTGTATAAATTTTAGAGGGCTAGTACATGTATATAATTAGAGGCCATGTTGAAGGAAATTCTCTTAAGAGTTGGCCTATTTTGACATGTCAATAATGCATTTAATTTGGCTAGGGACTTGAGAAACTAAGTGTACACTTACATTAAGGGTTATTGGACCGTAAACTTCCGAATTAATCATGATTTCCAAGCCATCAGTATACGAACCTACTTATGAGGTGGACATTGAAATTAAGTAGCTGAAAGCTTGACTTTGATTAGCTTTTTAAACTTATGCATAAACACAAGTCCTTAAGCTGGTCATACACAATAAAGTTATTATGAATTATGTAAGTAACCATGACTGACTGTAAGTTGGAAGTGTACCTTATATAATGATATTAGTTTGTAATTTACTTGAGTATTTGGGTAGGAAATGAATCATTTAATTACTCATTTAGGGGCTGATGAGATACTTATATGAGCCTTGAGTGAATGAGACTTGGCATGACAGATGAAGTAATTAACATGATATGTTGAATTAGTTGCATTAGAAGAATTAAACAAGTTTAAATGCTTCTTACATTTAAAGTATTGCACCATTGTGCATTGCTTTTTAATTCTTATGTATAATTGATTTTATCAAGGCACTAAAATTTGTTACATGAATGATAAATAAACTATACTTGAACCATTATATGTTTGCATGAATGATAAAACTTGTTACTAAAATTTATGTGTTTGCATGTATCTTAAGTGCATATAAAACACCTTCTACCTATTGTATTGAACCATATGTAATGGAGGGAAATATATAATGAAAAGGTCAATGATCTTGGAAATAAAAAGATAGATTAAACCACTTAGTATAGTGCTCACTTATAGGACCAATTCTTATGCAAAGAAAACTTAGTGTGGTTAGATTAAAAGAACAACTCAAGAGTAAGTTTTAGTTGTCAATATATTAATGCAATACTTAACTATCCTTTATAAACTTTGGATGAATAACTTAGTTGAATAAGATGGCAAAGAGAATAGGAAATTACTCTTGACTTATATCATACTTGAATGGTGAAACATGCTCCCATAACATGATTAATAAATCATGTACTAAATGGAATCTATTAATCATACTACAAAGGATATGTAACAAATTTTTTCCTAATTTAAATATTTAGCAAAATATAATAAGCCTATTTGAATAACATATTTCATGTACCTATATTCTTATATCATGAGTATAACTTAAGAGCTACCTCTAAAATTTATGGAATTTTTTTACATGTAATTAATTATATAATTTATGAGTTTATATTACTACCTTTAACCTATCTATGTACGATGATAGTCACATACATAGTATAAAACATATAGGTGTATATTGAGTTCTAAGTCTCTAGAGTGCAAATGATCATCTACTGATGACTGGCTAGTCTCTTTCTTCAATCTAGTAATAATAACCTATGTTCATCAAATGATAAACACTAAGTATAAAACTCAATTGTGCTTGAAAAGATAATTAAATTAATATAAGTAACCATTTTAGGTAATATACAACTCATATAGTAATAATAAACATTATTAACGATTCTAGATTGTTAATGTAGATCATCTATATATTCTAATTTCATCCATATTAGATTGGCATCTTACAACTGTTTTAACTCTTCAAATAAATCCAATCAGCATATAAGCATCTTCAGTACTTGTACATCATACTCGTAAAATAACTCAAAAAAATATCAAATAAATATGTAACTAATACAATAATATCAATATTTTTAGCAAGACATATGACCTAAATTCATATCACATCATGCTTCAATTATATTAATTCATATGTATATAAATAATCTCAAACCTAATAAATGATATCAATCCATTTAAGTGTAACTCAACATGCTTCGCAGTTGCTTATATAAAATTAATAACAAATATTGATATGTAATTATAGGTAAAGCATCATGCTATAAATATTTATTTATCATTAGTTTCCTATATCATACAATATCACCATATACCTTCCATATTCACATTTCATATATTGTTATCATAGGAAGTAAGGTGTATGTTAATGAATGCAACATGCATTTAATTCCACTTTTCTCATAGCAATGATATGTTATATTTCAATGATTGTAAATATAAATTGCATTCCTCTGTTCTCTATCATCACATCTGTCTTGATCTTTAATTGTGCATAATCTATACTTGGTATATTTTCAATCATTTATTTTTTCCTAATATATCTTTGTGTTCTTTATATTTTATGTGTTCTTTATAATCTCTATATTTTCTGTACTTTATGTATTTATATCATATCAATATATAAATATACTAGCACCACCCTTATTTTACTCTTTGTATATATATTGATAAGTATGTCTATATATATAACTGTACCTTTCTTGTTCCTCCATAATGTCATGTTAATGATCTATGATGCATGACTTATTACTTTATCATGTATGCATTTGCCTAATGCTGACCTAACTATAAAATAATAACATTTCAGAATAATTTTATATATCACATAGCTAAATAAATATTAGTTGAATATTCACCATATTATACAATGATATGCTTGTAATTAACAAGTCTTCATATTTTACTTGTGAATCTTATTTACAGATCGTTAATATTAGACACAAACATAATTTATAAGTTCACAATTAATTCATGATACATATGTCACACCAAAACTTGGTGTAACATTGCTTCCATAGAATAGTTAATAATCTCTTGAGAAAGGAAATCATTAATTATTCCACAAGGGATCTATACATTTTTTTTGATACATTTAATCATATCAAATAATGTTTGTACTTGTAATCCATTGACACGTGTAGATATGAGTAATATCAATACATAATAGTATGCAACCTTTTTATCTTATACATATGTCATATATTTGTCATGCATACTCATATCATCATGCATTCTATTTGATATGTTTATTTACTTTTACATGAAAAGGTAGTATTGATATTACATATAATAAAAGTACATCACATAAGTATTACTACCATTAAGGTTAATATAATAAGTTGCATATACAAGGACACTACAGAGTATGTTACATTGGTACCAAACTGCGTTGAGAATGAGATTCTTCAAAATCACAACCTCCTCTGATTGTAGATCGAGCAGCCTAAACTCTTGCCAAAAGGTCCTGGTCCTGCGTTCATCAAATGATAAACATTAAGTATAAAACTTAGTGGTACTATAAAATAAGTAAATGACATGAGCACATATCATAAATATCATATTAAAATCAAATTACTACAACTTAACATTTAGTAGTATAATTGTATCATATCATGTCATTTTATATCACTTGTTAGTTATTATAAGCAACATATGTGATATACTATGTAAAGATAGGAACAACTACCATAAAAGAATCCATTGTAACTTTTCCTGTATCAAATACTGTACTGTATATCATTATTCTATGTAAATCTATATAAGTACAATTGTAGTGCATTCATCATTCCATCCACTATACTTTCATGATATATGAATGATGATGTATGTCTATGAGAATGCATTCATGCTTTGCATTCTCCCTCTAATTTTCCTATAACATTACATTTCTTTTCTATATGATTGTGCACAATCTCAATTCGTACTGGGTCCTTTTATGTCCCGGTACTCATCTCTCATAGGGGGTTTAGTGAACCTATTTTTTTCTTTTTCTGTATGTATCAATACTCATCTCCCGTAGGAAGGCATTATAATTGTATGATTCCATTTAGGGAATCGATAATAATTGTATGACCCAGTACGCTATCAATGAACATTGTTCTGTATATCACTTTCTTTTCCCACTTATATCCTCTGTATGATATGTCATGAATATATCTTTATGCATGGATGATTCATGACTTGATGCATAACTCATGCTTAATTGATCATAAGTAATGATGATCATATTATACCATTCAACATATAATCTCACTACAATGCTATCATAAGCAATTAAGTGAGAAATCATCATTTTAAGACCATATGTGGGATCATAAGATGAATAGAACAAACTTGCTATCACTTAGCCTTTATCGATACTTGATGGAGAAGTATGAACTTCGTGATTTGAACCTGTCACATTTTTATTTTACATTCTTTTAGTAAAGTCATTCATGTACTGTACTTGATTTGTTATCTTTAAGAATCCATATTCATTTATGATAAGTAACCATTAATAAAATTTGAATAACAATAAGCATATGAGCACAATTCCATTTACAACGTTTCACACTCCACAATTAAGAGTCATACATGCCTTTCGGCTAACTTAAGTCTTTGCATTATAATAAAATGCATTAAGTGTATTTGTACATCATTGAATTCTATTGTCATATATGGTTTTAGGAGGCTAGAATGTCTATTTATTAAGGTGCTACAATATATAAGTGAAGTTACCATTCATTTAATAAGGTATATTATTCAAGCATTTACTTAACTCATCTTAACCATTTTACCTCACAACTCATCATTATACCTAATATGCATATTTATTCAAGTGTTTAAAATTTAAACCATAATTAATAACATGTTCCATTCATTTTTAACCTTTCCAAAGTCATGTATAAGTTTCATGGATCATACATTAAGTTTCCCCATCAAAAACCACTTAAAATAAGCCTTAAAAGTCCACACAAGTTATGTAGAAGCTTACACAAGTTGTGTAGAACTTATCCCTCACTAAATAAACATGTTTTGAGATATTCATAAGCTACACAAGTTATGTAGAGCTTACATGAGTCATGTAGAACTCGTTCTCCTTCAAAAACACAAAAATTTCATGATTTTTCAACACCCAAAACCCAAATGGTTCCCCAAGCTTCCTAACCCAATACCATGACCAAAACACCTTAAAATCACTTCCAAAACTTGTGAAAAACATCAATTTAACATCATTTAAAATCCAACCATGCATCAAATACAATTCAATATAAGTTTTACTTCATTTAACTCCACCCAAGCATGAAGTGATTCTAATATTCGTGAACATGCATGATATTCTTTCATTAATCATTAAGTATGAAAAACCCTATAAACACCTTTAAACATCATTTAAACACTTCAATAAATAACTAAAATTACTAATTCAAGTGATATAAGTTAGGGTTTAACATAATCTCTACACATCAAAATAAAAATTCATTTGGTTATGCATAACACTAAATTTAGTAACTTAACTTCTTTCTTCTTTCATCATTCAATCGAGTTCTTCCATTTACACACAATCAACACAACCTTAAAATAACTTATTTCTTCATTTAAGATATAAGAAAACATAAAGAAGAAGAAAACATGAGTAGAGCACATAGAACACTAAAAAAGCATGAAAATTGAAACCTATGTATGATTTTACCTTAGAAGAGTCTTTTTTTCTTTAAGTGAAGATGTAAAGAAGAAGGAGAAGAGGAAGAGGCATTATGTTGGAAGGAAAAGGATGAGGAAAATGTTTCATGCATATCCTCAAGATAATATTGACTTAAATATAAGAAGAACCACTACGCTAATAACACTTCCTTACCCAACTTGCTTCCTTCTTCTTATATATTTACTTTTGTATCATTATTTTATATCATGTTTACATAAGGAATGTATTCATCACTCATCAATATAACATAGACATAAGACATAAATAAAAATAGTTTCCAATATTAACCTTGACTTTTCATAAAATGCCATTTATGTCTTAGCTTACAATTTTACATACTTTTGTTTCTAACTTTACTTTAACTTATACCTACCCATTTTAAACTATATTTTATCATATAAGATCATGTTAAACATACCAAGGCATCACTTTCACATATAAATTCTATCATAAAGCTTCATCTAAAGCATTCAACAAAAGCATACCTGATTTGCATCTTTGGTGCATATTCACTTCTATACTCATCTTTTCACTTTCTTTTCATTTATTTCTCTATAAATTCCATATCATATGAAATTTCCTTGATCTATAAGACATTTCATTTCATATTCATCGTATCAAAGCATTTATGCATCATATCTCATTCATGTATTTTATGCACTAATCAATCATTAACTGTAACATAATGCATAAAATGCATACACACAGGGATGCTCTGTATGTGGATATGACAACATATGTATAATTCCATTGAATTGTATGTATAACTATTTAGTGTCTATTCCAATAGAAAATATCAATCTCTACAAATATGATAATCCAACACGCTCTTTGGGTGTTTGTAACCTTTCATAATTTAATGAATATCAAGAACAAATTGTTGATATTATGCATATAACAATTGCACTATCTTCACATTATTATATATATAAATATATATGCATGTGTGTATGTATCATGATTTACAAATATAGTTTAGTAATTATATGTTAAGCTCTTAGCTTACTAATTGACTCTACCTTATAGTTAATAAATTATTAAGCAGTTGCATAATGAATGTCATACATTATTAATTCAAGATACATGAATAGACCATCAATAATTCTAAAGGTATGAGTAAATAACCATCATTCTAGTAGATAATGTAAATCCAAACAAGCATATCAACCAATATGTTTATTAGGCATTTATAATCTACAATATATATATTACTAACCTATTGAGAAATCTTCATTTTTTTAAAAAATTAACAGTAAATAAGCACAAACTTGTGTTTCCTTATCTTTCTTTGTTTGTAGAGTAGGAGCTGCGATGTGCTTATTCTTGATATCTACCTACACCAACCCAATATTTAATAAATTGAAATATTCCCCTTTATTTTTATTAGGCCCAAAGTAAAATTACTTTAAATTAATCTACCTAAACTAAATGTTTTGTAGGTATTAATTAACTAATTAATATTTAAGATATTAATTAATGACCAAAGGTAGTTAAATAAAGGCGGTGAAAGGTGGTTTTTCTGATTGAGACATGGGAATGTGGTAGTCTGGGGAGCAGTTTCCTTAGCAAAATGGAAAATGGGATAAAAAGAATATGGGGTAGTTTGGATAGGGGATCAAGGAATGAATAATTCTAAAAATACAAGAATAAAGATTCAAATTCTCTTAACTCTAACATTTTTCTTTTTATTCAATTACAATACTTAAGTATTTTTCATTTTTAGTCTTGTTGATGTCAATGCAAACATTAATGATTGTTAGTTATAGTTATAAATAATAAATTTCCTTTACATTTCTCTAAATTTCTATATTTTCCTAGGCCATTTTCTATTACCTTTCTATTATTCCTTTAAATTTTAATTAAGCTATTTCATGTTCTAGTGGATTATAAAAATGAGCTTGATAACTTGCAATTGCCATGCATATTTATTGAGAATTTGATCCTTTGGCATGCTTGCAATCCACTTTCATAAATTTATGCTAAAATAATTTTGGCATGTCGAGTGGAACTCATATGATAATGGCTCTCAAAACTCGTAGTGCTTTAGTCAAAGATATAGCCAGATATAAGGATTTGAAGGAGGTTCCTACTATTATATGACAGGGATGGGAAAAAAAATTTTAGCACTAATGAGGAACATTTTGATATAGCTTTATCTTAGAGCAGGGTCCATGCAAGTGAAAACTTAGGGGACACCAATGGAATTTTAAGAGAAGAATCCAGTAAGACTTGTTATCATTGGTGAGAAAGCTGATATGTTTTCTGAGGAGTTCATGGTTGAATTCAAGAAGACTGTGAATAAAGCATGAAGGAGGGCATGACTACCATAGTTGCTTCTTTGGGAAGATAATTGGAGATGGCCTGGAAAGAATGACTACGAATGTAAATGATTTATGGAAGGAGGTCCAACTCTCTAAGGCTATTAATAACTTATGTTCAAACATGAACAAGGTGGTTGAAAATTTGAATATCCCTTAGTCTCCATAGCATTCTGCTTTAGTTCAAGAGGTGAATCACATTCCATTAAGGCAAGAATCCGGTGGACGGCTATAAGGATAGGGAGTTATTATTCATGCGAATAGGGAAATAAGTGAATCATCAAGGATACCTATAGAAGAAATATATGTCCCTCCTCATAAGAGAGAAGATGGAAGTAGAACCCTACAGGGTCAAACAAATGCAAGACCAGCTGTGCTTCTATACCAAATTTTTGCTACTACTAACCCTTACTTGCAACCTAATCAATATAACATGGAGATGACTGTAGGAAGAGGCTCAGGGGGCAATGTTCAAAGATTAAATAGGCCTAAGCAAGCTGGAACTACTGGCAAACATACTTTGACTTTGGTGAGAAATTTTGATGGAGGTAGAGTGATTATTCATAAGAGTCTTAATAAAGTAACTATTTGGAAAAGATTAGGGAAGCTTTAAAACATATGGAATAGAGGAGATAAAGCCTCTTCTTCATAGTAGAAAAAGCAGAAGAAGACAAAGGAGCAATTGTAATAACCAAGATTCATGGTTCCTTCTATTATCTTTGTGGGTAAGTGGCATAGACTATGCTATAAAAAGTTTCTTAAACCTCTGACGATGACACAGAAAAGGAGAATATAGAGAAAAAAAGTGTCACACCCAAACTCAGTGTAACATGCTCCCATAGAATAATTAATAATCCTCTAAGTAAGGAAATCATTAATTATCCTACAAGGGATCTGTAAAATTTTTTTTTAATACATTTAGTTATATTAGACAAAATGTACTTGTAATTTGATGTACCTGGTCAGGGATTTTGAGGTTTAGGTTTAAATGACAAATTACAGAATTTATTCCCTTAGTCTCTATAGGCTAGTATAGAGAGCAAGTAGGGGTATCGAACTCAGGGAACAGGTTTTTTTAATCATTTTTCTTGAATGAGGTTGTTGATTTCCAAGTCCTTGTAGTGTTTTGGAATTAATTAAGTGAGGATATGGTAGTAAAGATAGCATTGATCCTTGAATCTAAACTTAACCAAATTTAATAAGAATATAGTTAAAACAAACCAATGAATGACATTTACATTTGTATCATATAACACTCTCATGCTTATATAATATTTACTTACATTATTTTCCATAGAATTCTTATTTTATAGATGCAAACATGAATCAATAAACTCATATGTCATTATGTTATTCTCAAGAAGTAGATTCCAACAATCTTTTAACTAGAGTGATTAACATGACTTTTCCACTACTAATTGCTAATTCTCATTAGTCAATAGTAATTTAAGGTCCTAACATGGTGATCAAGCATGCAAGAATGGTTTAAGTATCTCATGTAATTAAGAATGTTTAACACTTATTCATATTTCAATTTATGCTTATTAAGATTAATGATCAAGAAAATACAATTAAATAAAGTAAAGAATTAAACAATGAAAGTAAATGAAAGTAAAGCATAAATGCTAATAAAAGAAAGAAAAAA
>CANYBF011077644.1:0-12762 GCA_948192965.1 Dalechampia spathulata
ACAACCACCATTAGGCTTAGAGTGGGTCCCCATACGACGAGTTTTCGATGTATCCCTGACGTCACAGGTATTGGTTCTCTTAGAGGGTCACTGTCTGTGTCGTGGGAGCATGTCTGCCTGGGTATGGGCTGGGTGTGACACCTACTCCCACTGATGACGCTGCATGTCAGGCGGCTCTTAGCCGCCAGTATCAGAGACATTTTTCTGTTGGATCCTCTTCTTCTGGTGTTGTTCCTGAGCGCACTGCTCTAGCTGCTACTCCTGCTGATTCTGCTGCTGCTACTCCTTCCATTGCTGATCTGCTGGCTCAGCACTTTGCTACACTTTCCACTGTTGTTGCTGGACTTGAGCGACGCTTTGACAGTATTGACCAATAGCTTACTCATCTTTATTAGAACACTGCTGTTATTGATCAGTGGCTTAATCAGCACGTAGTTGACTTTCACGAGTTTCAGACTTCTACTATAGACACTCTCCATTCTATTAGTCTGATGCTGGATTCGTTTATTATCCTTCCACCGAGTCCACCTCCTCCTCAGGACCCCCAGTGATCTTGTGATTTTAATGTTGTCAAAGGGGAGATGTTTATTATATGATTTTAGGACTTGTGTTAGTGGAGTTGTTTATTTCATTTGTGTTATGTCTATTTCACTTTATGTATTTCATTGGATATTGATGTATCTTTTGGATATTTTATATATATGATGTTTATTCAGCTTATTTGATTTGGTGTTTGGTGTTTGATTGAGTTATGATTGTTTATCTCTTCTCTTTGTATTTGGTTGTTGATGATATTATATTTGATTTGGTATTTGATTGAATTGATGGTTTTATGGCATGTATTCCAAAATAAAGGGGGAGATTTCCAAAATTTTTAAAATAAAATATTTTTTTAAATGAGTTTTCCAAATTAGACTTAACTTTATTGCCAACATCAAAAAGGGGGAGATTGTTAGACCCTAGGTTTTGATGTTTGAGTCACGTGTGAGTCAATTTAAGTCATTTGTAATTTTTCACAGTGTTTTCTGTGTTGGTACGGGCTTACCAGTTTTAGTACGGGCATACCAAATAGTTTAGTTAAGTGGTACGGCCATACGGTTAGTCGTACCTAGTTAGTACTGTGTTATTGAGTTCGGTACGGGCATACCATTGGGTGGTACAACCGTACGCGAGCTCGTATGAAAATGGTTTGTCAGTAAACCTGTTTTGGTGCGGGCGTAGCATTTGTGGTATGGTTGTACGTGAGCTCGCAGGTACGCCCGTACGCGAGCTCGTAGGAAAATTGTTTGTCATGAAATTTGGTTTGGTACGGGCATACCAAGTGATGGTATGACCATATCACATTTCCCTCTTATTTTCTAACGATAAAATTTGAATCCGTACGGGCGTACAAAAATAGTACGACCGTATGCGACTTATAAAACAGACTTTTAAGTCTGTTAAATGGTTAGTTTTTGTTAGAGCTCTTTACACTTTCAATTCTAACATGTTAAACTTTACAGAGGAATTTCCTTTGAAGCTTATTCATCTATTTCAAGTAAGTATAAGCTTATATTCCTCAAATACTTTCTTGTTTGTATTCCTACAACCTAGGGATCAAGTTTTATCATTGTGGGATTTGTGTGTGATTAATCCTTGGGGATTAATTTGTATTTGATAAGTTTGTTAGGATTAATATTGTAAAGATTTGAGTGTAAGCCTTTAAAACACTAGGGTATTGGATTCATTTGGGAATCCATTTTGTAATTTGATTGAAATATTAGTGGAACCTTAAGTTAAGACTTAGGAGAAAATGGACGTAGGTAAGAGTTTAGCCGAACCACTATAAATCGCATGTGTTGCCATTAGTAGGAGGATTTTCACATGCCATGAAATTAGAACTTGATGCCTTAGTTGTTAATAATACTTGGTATATTGTTCCTCTTCCTAGTACTTATTGTGCTATTGGTTTTAAGTTGGTGTACAAGGTCAAGTTTAATGATAATGGCTTAATTAAGTATTGTAAAGCTCATCTTGTCGCCAAAGGTTTTAATCAACATGCTAGTTTTAATTTTCAAGGAACTTTTAGTCCAATTGCTACACATACTACTATCCAATTACTACACATACTACTATTTAATTACTATGCATACTTTTAGTCCAATTGCTATACATGGGTGGTTTCTTACCCAATTCAATGTTCATAATGGCTTTCTTAATAATGATCTTTATGAGGATGTTTATATGGACATTCCTCTTGGTTATCATCTTCAAGAGGAGTGTTTACCTATTGCTTATACTCCTTCAAATATTAAACTTGTCTGTAAACTTAACAAATCTTTGTATGGGTTGAAGCAACCTTCATAATAATGGAATTTAAATTTTATCGATAGTCTTTTAAGTCATGGGTTCAAGTAATCCAAAGCTGATTATTCTCTTTTCCATAAATTGGTTGATATGATTTTATAGCACTTGTAGTTTATGTTGATGATATCTTGATTGCAAGCTCCATTCGTGTTTTGCTTGAGTAGTTGAAGGTTTACTTAAATTTTAGTTTTAAGATTTGTGACTTAGGTGATCCAAAATACTTCATTAGCTTAGAATTAGTTAGATCTAAAGCTAGAATTATTTTATGTTAAGGCAAATACACATTAAATCTGTTGGAAGGAGCATGGTTTGTTAGGTGCCAAACCAAGCACTTTACCATTTAAGGTCAATCATAAACTTCAACATACAACAAAAAAAACTTGGTAACAAATCCCAGGTTTGGTTTTATCACCAATTGGTGGGAAAATTACTTTATCTCACTTTGAATCATGTTGATATTTCATATACATGTCCTTACATAGTTTATGGATAAGCTTGCACAAATTCACTTAAGTGTTGCTTATCGGGTTTTTCGATATTTGAAAACTTCATTGGGGTAAGGTCTTTTTATGTCCACCAATTCTAGCTTGCGCTTACATGCTTTTTTTTTTTTTTTAGTGATTGGGGTTCTTGTGTAGAGACTAAGAGTTCTTTAATTGATTTTTGCATCATGCTTAGTGATTTGATGATAAGTTGAAAGCTTAAGAAACAAACTGTTGTCTCTGGTAGTTTGGCTGAAGCTGAATGCTACGCAGCAACTATCTATGAATTAGTTTGGGTTAAGTCTTTATTGGTTGATTTTCATGTTATTCATGTGCAGATTTTTTTTTTTTTTTATGATAACGTGTGTGCTATACATGAGACCTCCAAGCATATAGAAATGAATTATCATTTTATTTGTGATAAAGTTGCAAATGATGTGGTTCGACTTCTTCATATCACTACGAAAGAACTGCACAAATATTTTTATTAAAATTTTACGTCCTGCATAATTTTAATATTTATTAAGCAAAATGAGCATTTGTAATATTTATGCTCCTCTTGAGGGGAGTGTCATTCAATGCAGTGGGGTGTGGAGACATTTTAGTAAACTTGGTCAGTGTAAATTTTTCCCAATTCTCAGCTTATAACAACTTTCATATTAATTTTTGCGTCAATATCTATGTTCGAAGGCAATGGATGGATGAGCATAGTGATCTGTACAAGTTTCTATAATTTTATATAGTCTTATCTTTGGGGGAAAAAAAGAGGATCCACCATAATGTTATGTCCAACATTAGGGTGTTCAGAAAAAAACACTATCAACACAAGCGAGAATCGAGTATGATATACGAGTTACAATCTCAACATTACCCAGAAATCTACATGCACAAGGAACAATTCTTGTCTTAACAGTACAAATCAATTTTAGTCTCAAAATTATTTCTCCTTGATTGTTTTCAATTCACAAACATCAATAGCAGATCAGGTCAACAGCCGAGGAAAATTTCCTCCATGGCATATCAACCCATATTTGTGCCATCAAGGTTGTTAAGTTCAGTAAATTTAACATTAACTTTATAGAAACATCATAAACTCATACTGTAAACTCAACTCATACAAACATAAAAATATATGATCATGAATTATAATCTAAAAATATAAATATAAATATTTATATTCTATTCAATTATTTAATCAAACACAAATATTATAAAATGACATCATGCACAAAAATTACAAATTGATAAAAAAACAATAATTATAGTTTAATTATTTATTTCACATTATTTGATAATTAAAGTACCAATATATTAATTTAGATCACTGCATTAATGACCCATGAGTTTACTCTGAGTTCATGAAATTTTAATTTTTGTACGAGTCAACTTGTTAGGTGTAAAACAATAATCAGTAAAATCATAAGAGTTGACTCATGAGTTTAACAACAATGGTGCCAACAATGCCTATTCGCTTACACTGGGAGAAGGGTCAAGAACTTGACCTTGCATGATCAAAAGGGCCGACGAACAGGAAGGAGTTTTACATCTTCAAAAATTCTTAAGGTCTGTCATTGTTGGTTCCTTTGCTTGCACTTGAGGCCTGAGTTTCAGGAGTTTCCATCGTTTTAGCTCCCTTGGTCCAATCAGATGTTACAGCCATTTCTTGATGTTGGCCAGATTCCTGCTTGCTTTCCCATAACTTCCCACTCTTTCCAATTGCTAGAATCAGTTCCAGTTGTTTTTGTTGTTGCTCCTATAATACAAGAAATTAGAGTCGAACAACAGAACTTAGGCTAACATATAATGAACACATCTATCTTGCAATAACTTTTGAGCGATAGCATATAAGATGCTCACTAATTAATAATGGGGAGTTACAGTTTAGAAAAGACAATGTCTTGTCCTGACCTTTTGAATAATGCTAACATAGGCAAACACAGAAACCAATACTAACAAGGTTTGCAAAAAAGAATATTGCATTCACTTCAATGACGATATGTTATTTATTTCTTCAATTCACCCAGGAACAATATATGACCTAGGTTCGCTTAAACTTTCACATAGCAACCAAAGTCAAAAGATTGGCATATATAATCTGGCATAACAACGTTTAGACCTATTAATCAAACACGGAAAACACGTTCTTATAATGTAGAATGTCTTACCCAGGAACCCAGCAGAGATAAAGCTGGAAAAACAAGAAACCAGGTTAAACAAGCACATGCCTGTTGTCTTGACGTCAACATGTCAGATATTGCATTACAAAGCAATCCCATCGCTCATTAACTATACAACTCAAAGTAATTCTTAATCCCAGTTCGATTGAGATTGACAATATGAATTTTATATTCCCACCCTAAATGATTTTACGCTATATCTTTGGCACAAAAAAATAAAGTAGGGATTGATTGCTCAAATAAAATTGCGAGTGGATATAGCAGAGAGAACCCAATAGCATGGTCAAACCATTCAGTTGAACCTACCTGCATTGCCAACAACACCTTTTGAATTTCACCAAGCTCCTTTTCAAGAATATCTTCCTGCATTGCTAGTGCCCGAGTGGCCTCAGAGTTCTTTTGTGCCAAAGCTGCTGTCTTCATATAGAAAAAGAAAGGAGGTTAACACAAATTGTTATCTTGCATAGCTGTCCTGTGACTAACATGCAGAAACTTCAACAACCAAGAAAATATATGAACAAAAAATTCTCTTCCTCAGTTTTATTACTTACATTGGTCGTACAGGTTATCAATAATTCACCAAAACAAAATTTTAGACGCCACAGATGCATTACATATGTGTAATCACAACTAGTCCAACACTAATTTGATAGATAACTGTTCTCTGCAGCTCGTTAAATGCATTTCAAGTCATGAGATGCGCATGTATTCATGTTACTTGGCAGAAATACTAAACTGGGAAGTACATGGAAGATATAGGTTATCATTGAGGTAGCAGAAAGTGGCACAAGTAGTTTCTAGTATTAGTTAAACACTAAAGGGCACAAGTAGTTTCTGGTATTAGTTAAACACTGAATGACACAAGTATTTCTAGTATCAGTTAAACTCTAAGTAGTATACACAGTTTCTGGTTATTAGTTCAATATGACTCATATTATCATTAAAAGAATTTAAAGAAAAGGGTGGTAAATATATTAAACAACTAATAAAGACAAAGCGGATAGGTAAGAAAAGTTTAAGAGAGGAAAAGTCTTAAACACAGACAACTAATTTCAGATAGTAATTTGTTGACTAAGAATGAATCCAAACCAATGTGGATTTTTGAGATATTAAAAAAAAACATGACCCTAACAATTACAAGCCAATGGAAGAAATCGCAATTTGAAAGAGGTCCATCCTAAGATTTTATCATATTTGTCAACATAAATTTCTCAAACAAAGGAAGATAAATAAATTCCACTATTTCAAGATTAAAATTCCAAGCACATTCTCAATTACATGATCATTCACAAAAAGCAGAATTCTAATGATAGCACAGGATAGTTGAATTCTAGCCAAGAATTGTAACCCAAAACGGTTAACAATTGAAAATGATGGGAACAATAATAAAGTGCAGTGCTCGTAACCAATGTACAGAAACATACCTCAGCAATGGGATGTTTCAAGGATTTCCTGGTAACACGAAACCGAACCCCTAATTTCTCAAGCTGTCTGGACAACACTCTGACGATAGTAGCATAACTCTTGAAATCCTCCTCCAATTTCTCAATCCTCTCTATCAAATTAATACCATCTCTGCCTTCCCTTACCTTTACTTTACTAACCCTAACCCATTGCCTTCTCCTAATCCACGCCCCAATCGCCATTCCACACATCATCGCGACCAGTCCCCAAGCCATTGCTTTACTACTCCCTATCAATTCCAAGAATTTCCTTTTCGAGCTCAAAACCACCGCATAGCTAACGGTAATAACAGCCGACGACATCAAGCATAGTGATTCAGCAATTGAAAGAAAATAATCCAGATTTAAATTAACATTATGTTGCTTTTGTTGTTGCTGTGTGTACACAGTGTCGTCAGATTCATAAGCTTTGAGAGTGAAGTTTTGGGGTTTTAGTGAGAAATTGGGAGACTTTAGAGGATTGCAGAGGAAATTACGGGAATTTGAGGGTGTGATGATGTGGAAGGAAATGACTGGATGAGAAGGACGATGAAGAGAGAGCTTAGGGTTTTTGAGAGACGAAGTGAAGTAGCAGAAGGTAATGCGAGAAGGCGAGGTCGAGAAGAGATGTTGAGAAGAAGGGAGGAATGACATTTTTTCCTTCTTCTTGCTGCCGTTTTGAACAGGTCGTGCAGTAGTTGTGTTAGAGATGGTGTCGTTTCGTATGTGGAGAAAGCATGATCAGATTTCTGAAGTCAGAGAAGAGGCGGGGATGATGGCATGAGCATGGCGATGAGTTCAATGGTTGGCTCCCTCGTGGTTACCTGTGTATTTTAGTTTAAGAAGGTTCTGATATGCTAATTTGCTTGCGGGGGTGGGGTGGCGTGGTTAGCGCGGTCCATCGAATTATAAGATATGTCATACTTTAAATTTTTATTTTAAATTTATATCATTTTGATTTTTTATTAAAATATTTATCAATTTTTATTAAATTACATTTTTATCCTTACTTTTATATTTTATTCTTTTTAATTTTTATTTTTCAAATTCTTAATTCTCTTTCTTTTTATTCTTCTATATTTTTTCTTCTTTTTCTTCATGTTTCTTCTTCTTCTTCTTCCTTCAATGCTCTATTTTCTTTATTTACATCTTCTTTTTTTTTTTCTTTTTTTTTCATATATTATTTCTTCTTCTATCTTCTTTTTCTTTCTTCTTCTTCCTCTTTTTGCTTCTTACTCTTCATCTCTTTTATACATTATGAAATTGATTATTTTTTCTTTTTCTTCTTCTTATCTTAGATCAAACCTTCTCCTTTTCTTTTATTATCTTTTTTATTGTTATAAATATATATAAACATGTATATATCATATATGGAATATGATATATAAATATATATTATATTGTATAGTGTATATGGTATGTAAATATATATCATATTATAATATATATGATAAATATATATATATTATATACATTATATGTTGTGGTATATATTTACTTTATTATATTTATCATTAAAAAAATAAAAAAAATATTAAAAAAATATTAAAAAATATAATTAAATTATATAATAAATAATTAAAAAATAAAAATAAAATGAATTAGATTTAAGAGAAAAGGAGGAATAGAATGAGAATAGGAGGAAGAGAAGAAGAAGAAGAAGAAGATGATGATGATAAAGAAGAAATAAGAAAAAAAAGAAAAAGAGGAAGAGGAGAAAGAAACAGGCTTAATTAATTTTGTAGGTTTATCTTCTTTGAAGAGATATTTTAGAAATTATAAAAATTATTTTAACTGAAAATAATATAATTTGAAAATGTAATATTAGATAATATTTTTTAATTTTAAAATTATAATATGAAAAATGATCAATTAGCCCAAGTTTTATTTAAGGTAATCTATTCTCAAATTTTAAAGGTAAATGATACAAAACTATTTGAATTTAGCAAGTTTTTCTATATTACTTTATAACTTTAATTTACTCCAACTTGATTTTTGTGTCATATAAAACTCCTTCTATCTGCCAACTGGGCTGCGAGCCCGCCAGCCCACAACTATAAACAGCTTGCTTTAGAGTTCGTACATATAGAATTAAAATCGAAAAATCATAATATTAAAAATTTAAAGGTAAATTAATTTGTTTGGGTGCAATTTGTAATTGGATCTGTAAAGGAGAGGGTAAAATAGGATGAAATAAATTAGGAATCATAATTAAATTCTTTTTCCAAATATAGATATCATGATTGATATAATAACTAATCTAGTATATACTTATACTTATTATGAATATCATCTTCTTTCTATCACAATAAATTAATATGAAATATAATATGCATTTTCCTCTATTTTAATACCCACAACTTGCACCAACTTTGACAATAACTGCTACAGATCTTTTTATATCTTTGCATTAATCATCTCCCTATGTAAACAAATATTTAAATTTAATATCTTAAATTGATTTTAAAAACTTATTCTTCACCTTTTCAAATTAATTGCATAATAAAATAATATGTTACGATCCAAAACTTTAATTATCTCAATTTTTAATCATTGATTTATTTTGTGAATAAATTTCAAAAAAACAATATTGTAATTGTATGAAGAAGTTGAAAATAATATTAGCAACATGTTTTTCATGTATTTTGTAATATACGAATAGGATATTAATAGAAATTAAAATATTGCAATTGGTATAAAAAATGAAATATGTGAATAGTTTATCAATAAACAATTTAAAATTAAAATTAAAATATTAATGGTATCTAATAATAATAATAATAAATTTTGACATAAATAATAAAATACCACATTTTGTTATAAACATTTTATTTTTCTTTGGTTTTGTAAATTTTCCTTCAATTTTCTCCAACACGAAGGTTAGCTGATTTCTTTTTTACAACCAGCTAAATGATTACACAATTTAATTAAACAGAATCTATACTTTTCTCTTTTTGAAATTATATATATATTTCTAGAATTAATTCAAGAAATTAATATTTTCTCGCTCTTTTTCCTTGTCTATCCGTGTTTCTTATTCATGACTTTTTTATATTCGGTCAAAAAAAATTAAAGTGTTCTTAAATTATTATATTTTCTGATTTCTAATCAAATAATTATAGATCTCATCGATCTTTTATTTATTTGTATTAACGAATTAAACTCAGAAAAAAATACAATGCTAAAAGAAGTATCTGTAAATAAATTAAGAGTCAATTTTATAAAATAAAATAAAATAAAATAAAAGGTTATATAAAGAAAATAAATATTATAATGTAATTTATTCAAAGTGATTTTCTTAGTTGATGATTATTAGTGTCATTTCCCCCTTTTCACTTATTATTTATTCTTCATTAAATTCTTTGTCCCCAAATATTAATAACTGCCATGTTATTTAATAACTGCTTTCACCGTATATTTCTAAAAAATTAAACCTATTAAATTAATTAATGGTATAATTTAAATATCATTTAATTAATAAAAATATTAAATTAATTAATATACAATTAATTTATTTAATTAAAATCATTTTAATTTTGATAGAAATAATTTAATCTAGACCTATGAAATCAATTAAATGATCTAATTAAATATCATTTAATTAATAAAAATATCAAATAAATTAATATAAAATTAATTTATTTAATTAACAATTTAATTCTTTGATAAAAATAATACCTCCCATAACATAGTTTATAATTAATTGAAACCAAAGAATATTTAACTCATCCTAAATTCACACCCATCATATCAACTTCCCAAAATTAGAGGCAAAATCCCTAATTTTGAAATTCTTCCGATTCCGCAATTCTTCAGTCTCGGCCCGCAAGTAAGAACCAGTCGATTCTTTCCAATTTCTTGTTGTTCCTTCGGTTCTCCTAGCTGCCACCTTAATTTCTTTTGCATTTCCATCTTAATGCATGGAATTTCCACAAAACGAAAGCATCCACACCAACGCTCAGGTCAATTTTCCAAATTGATGTGAAAAAAAATCAATATTCTTGATTTAATGTGAATAAAAAATTATTTCTGAATTTAATATGAAATTGTAGTTGACCGAAGAGTTGAGTTGGTGTACATGATCCCTGCTCAAACCAACAGCCGAATTAATTAGCAAACATATATAAGAAACGAGTTGAGCTGGTGTACATGATCACTGCTCAAACTAGTAGCCAACTTTACTTGTGCAAAGGATAGGACAGGAGAGAAGAGAGGAGCTAAGCTGGTGTAGATGATTGCTGCTCAAACCAGCAACCAACTTTGCATGTACGAATGATGGGACAGGACGGGACATAGAAGCCCGGCAGTATTCTCATATTTGATGGCTATATAATAATAATAATCATAATAATAAAATAAATAATCATAATAATAAGAATAATCTTAATCTTAATCTTAATAATAATAATAATAATAATAATGATAATAACAATACAAATAATAATATTAATAATTAATAATAACAACAAAAATTAATAACAATAACTATAATAATTATAATAAATAATAATAATTATTATTATAATAAATACTAATACTAATAATAATAATTAATACATAACTACTTCTAAAATTATTATTATTATTATTATTACAAATACTACTAAACTAATATAATATTAATTAAATAATTATATTGTAATGATTATGAAATGATTAGTTATAATAATAATAATAATAATAATAATAATAATAATAATAATAATCATTTATATTTTTATATTTTAATGATTATAAAATAGATGGTTAATAATTATAATATTGATAATAATGTATTATCTAAGATTATATTATATTAGTAGTATTTGCATTATTAATAATATTAATAATAATAATTTTAGGAGTAGTTATACATTAAATATTATTAGTAGTAGTATTTATTATAATTATAATAATAATAATAATTATTATTTATTATTATTATTATAGTTATTGTTATTAATTGTTATGGTTATTATTAATTATTAATTATTAACATTAATATTATTAATTATTATCATTATTATTTGTATTATTATTATTAGTATTATTATCATTATTATTATTAGTATTATTATAATAATAATAATAATTATTATTATTATTATTATTATTAGTATTATAATAATAATAATAATTATTATTATTATTATTATTAGTATTATTATTATTAAGAGTATTATTATTATTATTATTATTATTATTATTATTATTATTAAGAGTATGATTATGATTATTATTATTAGTATAATAATAATAATTATTATTATTATTATTATTATTTATTATTATTATTATAGCCATCAAATATGTGCTCTGCACCTGCTTTTGCGTTCCATCCCATCCCTCAGACATGTAAAGTTGACTGCTGGTTTAATCAACGGCTATATGCATCAATTTAGCTTTTCTCTTTTATGCGTCTACCAACTAATTTGACCGCTGGTTAAATTGAGAAATAATTTCCCATTCACACCAAATTAGGAATATTCACTTTTTTCACGTCAATTTGATAAATTACCCCACGCTCCACAATGCACATAATATAATATAATATAATATAATATAATATAATATATATTATTTATAGATTATATTACATGTATAATATACAATATAATATAATATAATATATACTATAATATAATATATTGTTAGACCCTAGGTTTTGATAGTTGAGTCACATGTGAGTCAATTTAAGTTATTTGCAATTTTTCTAAGTGTTTTAGTGTTGGTACGGGCGTACCAAATAGTTTTGTTGAGTGATACGGTCATACGGCTGATCGTACCCAGTGGGTATTATTCCATTGAGTTTGGTACGGGCGTACCATTGGTTAGTACGGCCGTACCAGAGCTCACAGGAAAATGGTTTATCAGTAAACCTGCTTCTGTACGGGCGTACCAATTGGTGGTACAGCCGTACCACAATTCCCTCCCATTTTCTAACGGATAGTTTTGAATTCGTACGGGCGTACAAATACAGTACGGCCGTACGCGACTTATAAAATTAGGTTTTAAGTCTGAGAAACGGTTAGTTTTCAGAAGATAACTTTCATACTTTCATTCCTAACAAAAATACACTTGCAGAGCATTTGTTTTTTAGCTATATTCATATGTCACAAGAAAGTTCAAGCTTGTTTCTTCAATTACTTTATTATTTGTAATCCTACTACCTAGAGATTAAGTTTTATCTTTGTGGGATTGGTGTGAGCTTAATCCATTGGGGATTAACTTGTATTTTGAGTTGATTGTGAGATTCATATTGTAAAGGTTAGAGTGTAAGCCTTGAAAACACTAGGGTATTGGATTCATTTAGGAATCCTTTTGTAAATTGATTGT
>CANYBF011077650.1:0-11176 GCA_948192965.1 Dalechampia spathulata
TTTTTAAAGTCTTATATTACTACTTCATTCCTATTTACTACTCATTTTATTTCTGAGTTATCAAAGTTATCAGATCTAGCAGTATTACCAGATTTATACAAAAAAAGTTCCATTTTTAAAAAACTTTTATAAATTAAAACACAATTATTCACTGTTAGACACAATCACTAACTTATTGCCCTAAGATGCCTACCAATAGCTCAAATGGGACTAACTGCGTATCCAAATCCTTAAGTCAATTATTTTATTTTAAATTACTTAAATTTTTAATCATGAAATTCTTTTTTACATAGATATCTATTATTATTATTATTATTATTATTATTATTATTATTATTATTATTATTATTAATTTAATAGCAATTTATTATTTATTGTTTTATGTTAAACAAATAAAATCATGAATAACAATAATCAATTAAAAAATATTAACATGAAAGCTACCAATAAAAATCCTAAATATTAATTTTATTATATTTATATCGTTATTAGTAAATATAAATACTATTTTAAATTGAATATTAATCATATAGCTATAATTCTATTTGTAATATATAATATTATAATTGATGTATAATGATACATATTAAAAGTTAATTACTATTAACTTTAATAGTATATACTATTAATATATACTATTAATATCAATGATATTATATACTAATCATAATATAATTTTAGTTAATTAAATATGATAGGTATAAAATAAATATGTATAATATTAATTATTATACTCTAAATATTTAGTTATGGCATACATCTTATTTGTAAAATAAATCTTGTAACACTTAGTTTTTATTAAAATATTATTAATGACGAATCAAATGTATTTTTTATATGTTCTTTAATTTTATCTTTATTAAAAAGAAATACAGATTAAAATATTTTTATGGTGATAAAAAGGTAACTGATGAAATAAAATGTATTTTATTTTCTATTATATTTGTAAATGGATGATAATTTTATATTTAAATTAAAATATAATTATATTATATATATATATATATACTTAATTATAGTTTATTCTATATTAGGAAGGAATACATTTATTTAAATTATTTTTTGAATTCCTATATTAAAATATAATTAATTAATTGATGATAATAAAAATATAATATATCATAAATATAATTAAAAATAAAATATAATTAAATAATTTTAATTAAAATAAAACATACTAAAACTAAATTGGAATAAAAAAATATTAATAAATATAATTTACTAGAAAAATGTTAATAAAAATATAAATGAATGGTAGTTCCCAGAAATGAAGATGCATCTTGTTGATACATATAGTAAATATTAAAAAAAAATTTAATTATTTTTAATTATACAATATTATATCTAAATAATCTTCAACTGTCTGAATTCCATGAATAAATAGAAAGTTAGATCTACATTGGATCTCACCTGAATTGTCCTATCTATCCTCCTAAGGAGAAGTTTGATTTCAAACCCTGATTCGAACAAGAGAAGTACGTCATGCCAATGTGCCTTGGATGATACATATCTCAAGTTCAAACGTTGATAAGCATATTGAACTATCTATGTAGCTATGTAATCAGTTCATTCATATTCTCTCTAGCTAGAAGACTACCAAAAGTTGCCTATTTTCTGTGTTACCTTTAACAATAACAATCATTCCTTACTCTTTTTAATCCTTAGTGTCACATATTAATTCTTTGAAATAATAAATATTAGAATATAAAAATATTTTATTCAATTAATGATTGATCAAATAATTAATCTTAACTTCAATACATATGAAGAAATTTTAGTAATCCTACACGTACATGTCACACTTTATAATATGTCCCATAGTATAATTTATCTAAAATTGTTACAATCTTTTTTTAAGATTTGGCTTCTTCATTCATATCCATGAATCTTAATGTTTGAATTAATTTATAATTGGCTTCAAAATACCTAAAATAACTCAAATTCATAAAATAAATCAATATAAATTAAATTTGAAGCAAAATCACACAAATTGAGGAAAAAATTCTCATCCAAAACAAAACAAATATTACATATAAAATTCATATTTATCACATACTAACATCATAACAAAAAAAGATATTAGATTTATGGAAATTTACAATTTATGTTGATGTTTATTTGTTATTTTTTTTATAATTAGTTTTAAGGAATAATACTCATAACTATATCTTCAATCTCATTTCTAGTTAAAATTTAATTTTATATTAAAATAGTCTAACTTTTTTCAATTTATTTCAAATCCAACCATATGAGGTGGGAAGTGATTACTGGTGCTAGAAAGAGAATATGGACAAGAAGTAACTTCTTGTAGATGGAGAAACCCATGAATTAATTAATTTCATATTTATAGAATTTATATTTTTAAAATTTTTTTATTTTTTGCAAAAACATTTATTTATCTATTTACTGAAAACAAATAAAATAATAATATTAATGAAAAATAAAAAATCAGAAAGCACTTTCATAATAAAATATTTTAAGGATCTAAATAATTCAATTGAATGAAGGTAGTTTGATGAGTCTCATTTGGTCGAGTAGAACTTGACAACATGCTTTTAAAAAAGTGATAATGGTGAAGTTTCTTTTAAAAATAATAATTTAAGTACAGATTATGACAATAGCATATGGAATATCATATTTCTTATAATTTAAAATAAACTAATTTAATTTAATAAAAATAGTAAAAATATTATGAAGCACTATAATAAATTTTAATTAATTTAGAAATTATGATTTTAATTTTCCACATGATGATTGTCAAAATGACTTTTTCTGCTTTGTCCAATACGGGGGACCCACTTCTTCCATTTTCTACGAGCGATTTTTCAAATATTGCAAAAAAAAAAAAAAGAGATTAGTTCATCCCATCGATATTTATTATAACATTGTGTAATTAATTAATTAATTAATTATGTTAAATAATGTAATATAGAAAATACAAAACTGCCTTCCCTCCGCTTCACGTCCCGGTCACGCTCCCATTGGACCACCACCCACCCATCTCAATCTCATTTCTTTCCTTTTCTTTCCCAATCCTCTCTTTTTCATTTTAATTCCTTTAATAAACTTCATTTAACTTTAAATTAAATTATATTTAATTCATTTAAATTTATCAATCATTCTATTAACTAACTCACTCATTAATTTAATTTTAGATATCTAATTTATATAGTTATAATTGTATAAATATAAAAATATATATGAATGAAAAATAAAATTGTATATCTATTTTGGAATGAAAAGGAAACTTTGAATGGTCATAAAGAGGCATGGCGTGGTCGTGGGGAATAAAAATTCTAAGCTTAAACCTCCCAGCAATGGAATAAATTTAAAGATATTACATGAAAAATATTTGGAAAAATAAAAGTAGAAACATGGAATGGATACATATATGATAAATGAATGTAATTGGCATATGCAGGAGGAGTCTGTGTTCATCATAAATATCCCTCGTGAACACAATCATTGACAGGGTTTGCTTGCTAGATGATAAGATATGTCCTCCTTGTCTCTTGCTAACTAGAGGTCACGGTGCATTGATGGAGGAGGAAGCCCATTGGTGGAAGGAGATGTTATGATGCATTTATGGAGATGGTTAGTTCCTGATCATCTCTCAAAACTGATTAACTACTCTGTGTAAAGAATACGTGAGAAAAACATATTAAAATCAACCAATCAATCCATTAAAAAAGTGAACATATGCGTAAAATCATGAAAATGAATACAAGGGATTTGTTTCTCTCTAAATAATTACATGCACTTTTATTTTGCCTTTTCTAAAAGTAGGTTTTGTCTTGTCCCTACGGCCACAGATCGATGTATGTAACCCTTATCTACGCTACAATGACATCCACAAAGCTTACCAAGTTAATCAATAGCATTGATAAGTAGCTAACTATTAAAGGGTTGATTATGTTTACGTAATCTCCAATTTCTTCATATAGCTTTTACTATAACATGTCACCACCATGCTCCTTCTACGTATTAAGGGTGGCCAATTCTCAGTTTTCTTGGTATTTTGCGTTTGTTTTTGTTTGTATGTATATATGTGTATTGGTTTTTATATCAGATACATAATTAAGCATTCTGCAATTAGTTTGCTAGACGATCATGTGTTACAGTGAAAGATCTTGATTAAGCTATAGATAATCATAACAAGCACGCTAATTAGAACTAAGGAGGGCGATAAGAACAGCTTACTTCTGGAAATACAAATTACAAAAAAAAAAAAAAGGAAAAGTGATTAACACTAGTAATTACACATGAAAGTTTCATCATCATCAAAAGGATGATGATTGATAGAGTTAACAATCATATCCATGTCAAGGCTGTGATCACTAGTGGTGCAAGATGACGAATTCATCCCAGAAATCACATCCGTAGGATCAAACGTCGACAAATCATTGGCAGCCCAGATGTAGTCCGAGGAAGATGATTGGTTATTGATCATCATGTTGTTGTTGTGGGCGATATTGTGCTTGTTATCATCTGCCAATTGGTCATCTTTCAACTCCTTTTTAATGGAAGTTGATGATGAGACTAATGATGGGAAAATCTGGCTATCTTTTTTGCTTGTAATGGTGTGATTGTTGAAGCTGAGAAGAACTGAAGTATCATTGCTTTCAGGAGATTCCAATATGAGATGATGATGATTATGAGAAGCTTTTAGCAACAAGTTCTTGCATGTGTGATTGCCATAGTATGTAGTTCTATGGAGTGCAGGATTTTCATCAATCTGTTGAACTTGTTTTGTTGCTTGACACCCTTGATCAAATTTATGAGTGCACCTAAAGTAATTCCTGTAACCAACCCATTAAGCAAAACACAACTTTAGTCATAAATCTTTGATTCATCTGGTGCTTATTTTTAACATGAACAAACTCAACTTTTAGCATTGTATGTATATACCTTGGAAATTTGGCATTCAAGATCACTTTCTGTCCATATTTTCTCCATTGATGACCATCTTCCACTATTTCTGGAGTCTCTTTCATCCATGAGTGGGAAGACTTTCTGCAAGTTGCAAGTTGGAACTTCTTTTAATTGCAAGATTCCATTGTAAACTATAGCTTCATCTATAAATAAAGCTTTCCGCAACTATATCATATAAAATAACAAAAATAATACAAAATAATAAGCCTTAACCAATTAAACCGATAACTCTTAATTTAATTTTATATTATAAATATTTTAAATTTTAAATTTTTATGTAATAATACATCCAGCTGTATCATTTAATGTTATGAAAGACCACATAGAAAAATTATATTTTTAATAGAATAAATTACCATTAATTTTATCTAAAATATCTATCATCAATATAGTTTTTTTATAGAGCAAAGAGAAACATTAATTAATACGAAAAATAATAATTTGCATCCAATTATAGCATGATGACTATTCAAATAATGTTCAGTCCGATTTGGCCGCTTGCTCGAGCTAGAAATGAACGGCTCCCGAATCATATACTTGAAGAATAGTAATATACTATCGTTATACGTTTACCTTCTCTTGTAGCAACCCCGCCGCTCTTTGATAGTAGAAATACTTTTGCTACTTTCGCCGGAATCTTCAGATTTCCGGCCGCTATCCCAACAAGGTGAACCTGCGTTTGTAGTGGCAGGAAACTGCGAAATCTGATCAGAATCATCTCTATTCAATATAGAAAGACTGTTATCAAAAGAATTCCAGATCTTCTTGACAAGGTCATCAAAGGGTACATCATCATCATCTTCACCAACGGATAAAGATCGGTCATGATGATCAGTAAGCAAAGCTTTGAGTTTATTTGCAAATTCACGGCCTCTAACCAGCTCCTCAACGACCTTTCGCCGAGTAGATGGTGGGTTTTCCGGCCAGCATGAGTCCATCATTTTGGCTGTTTCTTTTCCTTTTCTTGGATTGTTGTTGTAGTAGATAAAGCTAAACTGGAGTAAAGAATGGGGGGGTTTTATTGCCTTCAATGAAGGGTGGGTTAAGGAGTAAAGGAAGGTTGCAAGGAAAGTTCTTGGCTATTTCTGATTTTAAACAAAACCCACGCGCAGTAGTGAAACGTGTGGACCACTCGGATGTATTGGAAATATTCATCCAACCCATTTTTGTGGAAAAGTGGATTTTAGGTCCTCCATGTGCTTTTATTTTTACTATTACATCCTTAATGTTCAATTCAATTTTTGATATTTGCTTTTCATTTTATCCATCTTTTATTTTGTATATAAAATAAAATAATCTTTTTGAAGCATTGCATTTCTTATGCATACAAATTATTCATTACATATTACCATGTGAATATCATGTCTTTAAAAGGCAGCTAATAGCTATTTAATACACAAAATTTACTCTAGTATTAAGTGGCATAGTAACTAGATCTATCTTTATTGACCAACCATCTCAAATTACAACTATATTACATGTGAAAAGAAAATAGATAAATAAAAATATAAAATCATTTTACCCTCTTAAAATTAAATTTGAATTTAGATGGATAACTACTTGAATCATTGTAATACACACAAATACAATAAAAATCAATTTATTGAATTTAATCAATTTTGAGTTCAATTGTGCTTGATTAAATCACGTTAAGATTATCATGATTAATTATATATCTATGTTAAAAAAAGATAGTCACTTTTTTTTCTTTTTTCTAATATTACATGTATAAATTAATTGCAAAAAATGACCTTGATCAATTGAGACATGCTTTTAAGTTTCATTGCAACACCCCTCTTTGAAAAATCATTTTCCAATCTCTAAGAAATTTACGTAAAATTATCCCTATTATATTCCAATATTGACTTTACCTTAACTAATACCCAGAATTCCAAGCATATTGTTATATCAATAAATGACTTTTAAATGAAGAGAGGTTTGATGAAATTGGAATGAGAGAATTTAAATATTTTATAATTCTATTGTTTGGTTATTAAAAAATTGAAGCAATTCTCATTTTGATGAAATTTGAATTCTTACGTCAGAGGTGGATTTTTAAATTTCATCATTTTTTATTCATATATTCATATAGTAATTTAATTTTATTATAAGAGTGTCATTAAAATTCATGAATTATATATTTTGAACCAAACAAGAAAATTTGAAATTCTATTGATTTTAAAAATCATAAATTTAAATTCTATCTAATGTTTGAATTCTATGGAATTTGGATTCCTTTAATCTAAGTCAAATTTAATTAATAGAAATGATTTGAAAAAATAACGCATATGTTAATGATATTTATTGAAATTTAAATTTTTTATTTTGTTCAATTGGAATAAATCTTTAAAAATAATTGAAATAAAGTAAACGACAAAAGTGCATAAAATGTAATGACTTCTCTTTTACCCTTTTTATTTCTCTTTTAAATCACTTTATTTCATTTCTATAAAAAGACATTAAGCAAATCTATATTATAAAAACATATTAAAAGTGAATTAAATTATATTTTGGAGTAAAAATAATTATAAAAACAAGAAAGATGTTTAATTTTATTATCAAAATGCTACTAAATTCTATAAATTTTATATTTTCAATGAAATAAATAAATTTAAATTTACATTAATTTTAAAATTATAGATTTTAAATTTTATGCATTTTATAAATTATGTAGAATTTCAATCTAAATGATCTTGAATTCATTATTTTTAAAAATTATTAATTAAATATTTATATTAATTATAGGTTTATCAAATATTTATGTATTAATTAATAATGTAGAGAATCAACTAACAAAAATGAAAACAATTATGGATGATATCAACAAAATCCAGTACTAACTTTCATTTTTTTCTTTTTTACTGAATTAATTGATTAACTTGTCGTCAAACATTTATTTTGGATTAGAAAATTTTGAAGAATTTAAGGGAATAGATGAAGAGTCACTTCACCACCACTCCTTTAGTTTTTGTGTTATTTGTAAGTGGTTGTTTTTGTTTATGTTATATTGTTGCAAGTTGTGTTGTCTGAAGCAAGTTTTGTGGTTTTTATTTTTATCAAGTTACAAGATGCATGGTTAGATGTTCAGGCTTTATATATGGGTAGATGTTTAATACTCAAACACACCCATTCATGGATGACACGTACAATATTTCACTGTTTAATTTCAGTTGTCCATTTTGATTGTTCCATAAATATTAACATGATATTTTATCAAAATTATCCCAAAAATATTAATATTCAAATAAACAATTTTCTAAAATAAAATAATTAAAGTACGATGCAGACAACTAATCATGTTTTACCATTTAATCTTATCGTCGCTTCTTTTTCCGAGTACTGTCGAGTGTCCAGCGAGTTTTGCCACTGGCGCGTGATATTGTTTGGGTTTTTTCCACAGCTTACGAACGGCACGTGACATCACATAGATGACGTCATCCAATTAGTGTCATCAAAATGCCAACCTGGCACCCTATCGTAAAATTCCACTTGGTGGTGTCCCCACATTTTCTTACATATTTTTGGCAAGAATACCCCCTCATACATGGGTGCGTTGATCTGGTTTGGATCGTAAAAAAGGTAATGTGATAGGGGTATTTAGTAAAATACAAAAGACAACAACCCGGTAGTTGATTAGTAATATCTACCGAGTCCTTGTTACAAGGGGAGATATACATGTCTATATGTGTTAAATATTTGTATAGGTTTGGATAAGAATGGAAGGGGTAGGGACAATATGTGAACCATCCACATCGCTTCCTATGGAGGGCAGGCGTATTTCCATCATGCACCACTCGATCATCAACCTTTTCGATCAAAATTCATCCATCCTACAAGGAATATTGCTGATCGATCAAATTTTAATAATCTGATTTGAAATAAGTTATTAAAAT
Source organism: Dalechampia spathulata (assembly GCA_948192965.1). Taxonomy (NCBI): domain Eukaryota; kingdom Viridiplantae; phylum Streptophyta; class Magnoliopsida; order Malpighiales; family Euphorbiaceae; genus Dalechampia; species Dalechampia spathulata. The sequence goes on from CANYBF011077650.1 coordinate 8,826, forward strand.
ATATGTTAATGATATTTAGTGGTAAACTATTAAATTTGAAAGGGTTAAAGAGGGAGAAGGCATGAGCAAAATTAATGAAAATGACAAGATCTGATAGTAGTATCAGATTTTCATGTGTGGAAAATGGATTCTGTTGAATTGCCCATCTGAAATGAATGTTCCTTTCACACGTTAATCATGCTTTACTTTAATCGAATAAAAATATTCATGACCCATTTGGTATTTTCAATTAATTAATTATCTTTCATTACTGTAAATTAAACCTATGTTAAATATTATAATTGAATTCCATATACATGCATGTCTGTTTGTGGGTGCAGTGGGAAATCCAATCCCCGCCCACAAAGAAATCATTCTATTTCCACATTTGGTTCCAAATCATGCAACATAACGTGATCAAGAAAACAGTAGAGGAAACCAAAGTACATTGCTATCTGTTATGTCAATGGTGTCTTGGGGTTTTAATCTTTAAAAATGCAAACCCATACAATAAATAATGTCATCTAGAAACTCCTCCACACCTCTAATTCATCATTCTGATCAAAGTGTGAATTTCGACATCTATATCCCCATAGGATTCGGATTTAAAATTTTAATTATGTTAAAAATTTGAATTTCTCTATCTAATAGTAATAATTCAACAAAATCTATTTAACATTATTAACTCATTTGCATATAAATGAATTCAACATGTTTGACATGAAGTGATTCATATAATATAAAATAACATGATTAATCTAAAAAATATAATTAAAATGATGTAATTTTTTAAAAAATTAATAGATCAAACTCGATAGTACATGATCCAATACAATTCAACTTATTATTCATATTTAAATAGGATTAGCAAATTAACCTATTCTATAATTTAATTTTATCATGTTAATATATGAATTCGCCTGTCACTAATTCAAACTCACTCTTTTCATATCATATTGATAATAAATTATTGTATTATATAAAACAATTATACAGTAGAGTAATAAATCATATTCCAAACATATTCATTCATTAAAAAAAAAACTGAATTTATTCAAAAGAAAATCACAATAAAACAAAAAGCACACGTTGGAATTAGGCTACTCCCTTTCCATTTGTATTGTTGGGAAGAAACGAAGAAGCAGCTGGAGGGCATGCCATTATTGATAGGGACATACCAAACACTTATTTGTTGAAGGGTCAGAATTCACACTCCAACGCTTTGTCATAGGACTTGCCCCTTGCCATTTAAGACCCCACCCCACAAATTTCCTCCACTTGTATTATTAACTAGTCATTGTGCTCACCCTTTTTCTAGGTTTGTGTAAATTTAGTTATCTTCAGGTCCACTCTTTCAATATCTTGATTTCAGTTTTGCATAACATTCAACTTAATTATACAACATTTCTGCTGATTTTCATAGTAAACACTATATTTTGTTATAGCACTGCCACTACTACAAATGTATTTATCAGTGATGATAATTTTATAAGCATAAAAAATACTATATATAATAATAATAATTAATAAATAATCATAATATTATCATTTTTTATTAATTAGAAAAATATTGAAGAAGGATAAATCCTACTGAAAATGTGTTCCATGATTTAGTATTGACACTGTATGGAGAGTGTCCCTTGTTTGTCTTACTATAAGACAAATATATATGTGCCTTCGAACATCCTTCTCTTGACTTTGATGGGATTTCCCGAGGTTGGTTCATTTTTAATTGTTCTGTATGTTTGATTATTTTCGATTACTTTTTGCGCGGCTGAAATGCTTTTTTTCTTATAACCTGAACATTTCAAGCTGCCATTTCTGTACTCGGAAACACCGGGGGTTTGCTATGGCCAATGGGCTATAATAAAAAAGTGAACAAAGACATTCTAGATTGGCTTCAATCAATGTTTGGTGTGTTACTTGGTAGACGTATGGACGTATCTTATCTGATTTCACATCCATATGCAAAATGATAATGTTGCAAATCAAAGGGAACATTTATTTAATTTTGTTGCTTGTAAATGCACACATATTGCACGTACAATTTTACCTTACCTACTATCACCTTTCATTGGGACTCAAGTTGTGGAAGACACTACCTACACAAATCAACATTCGAACATTACAAATAATCAATTCATGATCAAATCAAGTTTTATATATGAACATAGTTAACATTATCATCCCAATTACAAAAGTATCATAAACTCTTTGGATAGCAGAAGCATCAAAATATAAATTTGTATCAAATTAGAACTAGTAATTAATCCCAACATTGAAGTATTGAAAAAACTCATATAAGAAAAAAATCTCAAATAGCCTTGATCATGAGACATATAATTGTCACTATAAAAAAGAACCATAATTCC
>CANYBF011077651.1:0-11251 GCA_948192965.1 Dalechampia spathulata
TAGATACGAGAAGATTTGTATTTGAAGGATCCGCCATTGATAGTCTCAAAGAAAGAGTAACGAAATCAGGTGTGAAAAATCCTACTCGAGTTGAGGCTGTATCCGCACTTCTTTCTCGAAGTTTAATGGCTGTCTTCAAGTCCAAATCTAATGATATTCATAAGCCATTGGGGGCCACTTTTGCTGTTAATGTCCGGAGAAGAATGGTTCCGCCATTACCGGAATGTTCAATGGGAAACTTCGTCTTTGTAGCAGATACAATTTTCTCCCAAGAGGAGCCACAACTAGGAAGCTTAGTATGCCAAATAAAGGACGCCATAGCGAAGATCGATACGAGTTTCGTGAAGAACATACAAGGTGAAGAAGGATTCAAGAAATTTTATGAGAAGATGAAAGCGATGAAAGGATCATTTACCAGTCCGAAATTCAGCAACGGATTGGACTATGTTCACATCACAAGTTGGTGCGGGTTTGATCTTTATGAAGTTGATTTTGGATGGGGGAAGCCCATTTGGACAACAAGTACTGGTTCGTATGGAAAATCGGAGGTTCCATTCAGGAATTTAATAGTTCTCTTGGATGCAAGAAACAAGAAGGGAGTAGAAGCATGGGTAGTCATGGATGAAGAAACCTTGACCATGCTGGAGAAAGATGAAGAGCTTCTTCAATATGCTTATCATAATCCAAGTCCTTATCGATGATGCAATTCTGTGCCCTCATATTGTTGAACATTTCCTTGCTGCCTCTTTGAAAAAATTTATTTCAATTTCAATTTGATAGTAAGAGATGATTACTTGTTGATTCATAGCAGCCATCGTTATAATATAATTATTCTAATATAAAAATTATTAAATTATAAGTAATAATGTATTAATAGAAATTTTATTAATATTAAAAATGATATTAATAATTTCTTTTTATATTTGGATCATCATTAAAATAAAATTATATTTGATATGTTTTCAAATTTTTTATACAAAACCCAAATAATATATAGTTTTATTAGGTTAAATCAAACTGAATTAGAGAATAAAATCATGCTCAATTTCCTCAAATAAAAATTTTAATATATTTACATTCAATTTTATAATAATTTTAATTTAATTTAGAAATTTTGGATATAAGTATGATTCTAATATTAACTTTTTAACTAATTTTTATTAACTAATTTTGGATGTAACTAATTTTTTATCAAAGGAATTAAGTTGTTTGTTTAAACTCCCATTTATACTTATGATGGATGGTAATTATTCATTATATTTCTCAATTAAAAAATAATAAAATTTTTCCCTCTAAATTAAAAAATAATTAAATTCCCATTTTTCCATCTAAATTTATTTTATTTCATAGTTTTAATTTATATTTATAAATAATTTTAATTCTTAATATAAATTCTAATTTCTACTTATTTAAAATAAATATAAAAAATTAAATGATACTAATTTTAATTTATGAAAATTAATTTTTATATAATTTTACATAAAATAATAATAGTTTTAATTGTAAAACTAATTTTTATTTAATTTTATATAAAATAAATTTAAAATTTAAAATAATAATAGTTTAATTTATAAAAATTAATTTTTATTTAATTTTATATAAAATAAAATGAATATAAAAAAATTAATAATATGATTAAATCAATAATTCTTTTAACAAAATCAAATTAAACTGGTTTTTTTACTTATCTATTTAATTTGATTAATCAAATCAAATTTAAAATTTTTCAATCTAAATCGAATTGAAATAGACTAAGTGATAAATTCAATAAATAGTGATACTTTAGTACATTTCATACTATAAGGTCTTCACATATACCTCATATGGTTGATTTTGGAGTTCAATAATGTCATATTTCATTGATAATTACATTTGTCCAAATTATTCTTAAATATCGGTTAAAATTTTATATTTAAAAATAAAATACATTAAATATATTCAATTCGTTCCTGGTTGCATATGAATCACTTGATTAAGTTAATATTAATTATAAATGATGAGATAAGGTTATAATTAAGGATTATCATACATCAAATATAATGATATGATCAAGTTAGTATGAATAATGGAGTAAAACATATAAAATGTAAAGAAAATATTAAAATATTAAATGTAAAAGTTTATAAAAATATAAGAATATACGAGAAACGAGACAAAAATATAATAAATATATATTAAATATCATGAAAGTAATGATATTAAAAGCATATATTTTTACTTACATTAATAAGAAAGTGATAATAATGAAATCAAATAAGAAAAATAAAGAATCATATACATAGATATATGATATCAAATCATTCTAAAATTAAAAATTTTATATTAATGACGTTTTATCTTCTAAAAAATAAAATCAATTTAAAGATAGTTGTATAAATAAAAATTTAACTAAGAGCATAATTTTGTATAAAGTTTCCTTAAATAATCTAAAAGGAATATTGAATCAATAACTATATGATAATAAAACAATTAAATTTTTCAATGATCAGATTGACTATGGATCAAGAAATTGGATTTAATATAATTAAGATATATATATATATATATATATATATATAATATGTATCTATGTATGTACGGATGTATGTATTTGGGTCTGACCAGCGGATGATGGTTACATAAACCAAACCAAATATACGACTCTAAGTTTAATTATTAACAATACTTATTAAAAGTTTCTAATTTAAAATTAAAATATATTGAAAATACTATAAGTTTTGTCCTTTTTCTCCATCCAACCAGCAAACGGAGAGCTGAATATCCTTGCAATCATGTGATATTTTATTTAACTAAAGTTTCATTATCTATTCCATCTTAATTTATTATTTATATCATTTTTATAATTATCTTTTAATAATTTTAATTTTAATAAATTATTATCATTATTATATAGATTATTTAAAATTCTATTATAACATATCATTTTAATTTTAATAAAACTCTATTATAATATACAATTCTATTTCTATTATTATACATATCATTTAAAATTATATTATAAAATATAATTAAAACATAGTTTTAACTATCGTAAAATTATTTTTACTATACATATCACTTTTATAATATAACTTTATCTTTTTAAAATTTTATTATTATACATATTATCTAAAATTCTATTTTAAAAATTAATAAAATCATGAAATTTTAATTGATATGATCATATATTAAATTTAATTAATTAATAGTCCTAAAATTTCAATTAAAATATTTTATATCATTTATTTTTTATTATTTATTTATATAAATTTAAAAATTTTAAAGTTACTACAAAATAAATTGTAAAATACAAATTAGCTATTTAATTAACTTGAGTTAGGTAACGTGTATTGCATGTTAGTATTAATTATTTAATTTATCATTTATGTCATTTTCTATAATTATTTTTTAATATTTTTAATTCTAATAAATTATTATTATTATTATATATATCATTTAAAATTGTATTGGTAATCATTATTTTAATCTTATAAAATTCTATTGGAATACATAATACCATTTCTATTATTATATATATCATTTAAAATATATTATAAGAAATAATTTTAATTATTATAAAATTAAATTATTACACATATTACTTTTATAACATGACTTATTTCTATAAAACTTTATTAGTACACATATCATTTAAAATTTTATTTTTGAATTAACAAATCATGAAATTTTAATTGATATAATAATATATTCAAATTTAATTAATTAATAGTTTTAAAATTTCAATTGAAATATTCTAAGATATTGATTCTTTATTGTTTATTTATATTAATTTAAAAATTTAAAAATTAGTTTAAAATAAATCAAAAAATATAATAATTTTAATAAAATTATTTTTTAATAAAAAATAAATTCTTATCAACTAAAATTAATAAAAGATCCATATATTAATAGGTATTGTATTTTCTTTTAATCAAAAGCACAAAAAGTATGTTTCACTAATATATTTCACTTAACTTTTATAATATAAAGTTGAAAAAGCTAAGTTAAATATTAGCAATATTAGAAATTTTTATAATTATTAGATAATAAAAATAATTAATATTAATATTTTATTTTAAATAAAATTCTTAGATAAAATTAATTGTTATAAAAATTAGATAATGAAAATTAATTTAAACAAATCAAACTATTAGATAACAAAAATAATTAACATTTATATTTAATTTTAAATATAATTCGTAGATAATCATTTAATTGATTAATGATCCTAAAATTTTAATCAAAATATTTTATGTATTTGATTCTTTATTATTTTAATCAAAAAATATATTTTATCAATTATTTTATTTAATTTTAATAATGTGAGTTTGAAAAGGTTAAATTAATTATTAACGATGTAAACTATTAGATAATAAAATAACTAATATTTATATTTAATATTGAATAGAATTTTTATATAGAAATTAGTTGTTATAAAACTTAGATAATGAAAATTAATTTTAATAAATTAAAATATTAAATAATAAAAATTATTAGTATTTATATTTAATTTTGAATATAATTCTTAGATAATAATATATTTAAATTTAATTCATTAATTGTCTTAAAATTTCAATCAAAATAATGTATGTAGTTATTTCTTTATTTTTTATTTATATTAATTTAAAAACTTTAAAGTTATTTCAAAATAAATTATAAAATATAATTATTTTTTAATAAAAATTAAAATTTTTTAACTAAAATTAATAAAAAAAACCCACACATTAGCATGCCATTTTTTCTTAATTAAAAGATTGAGAAATATATGTTTTGTCAATTTACTTTATTTAACTTTTATAATGTGAGTTTTAAAAGGTTAAGTTAAATATTTACAATAGTAAATATTTTTGTAACTGTTAGACCCTAGGTTTTGATGTATGAGTCACGTGTGAGTCAATTTAAGTTATTTACAAGTTTTAATAGTATTTTTATACTGGTACGGGCGTACCAGATGACTTAGTTGAATGGTACGGTCATACGATTGACCGTACCTAGTTAGAACTATTTTTATTGAGCTAGGTATGGGCGTACCATTGGGTGGTATGGGCGTACCGTTGCTCGCAGGAAAATGGTTTGTCAATAAATCTGTTTTGGTACAGGCGTACCATTGAATGGTACGGTTATACGTGAACTCGCAAGAAAATTACTTGTCAAGAAAATTGATTTGGTACAGGCGTACCAAGTGATGGTACGATTGTACCACATTTCCCTCTCATTTTCCAACGGTAGAATTTAAATTCGTACGGGTGTACATAACTGGTACGGTCGTACGCGATGTTTAAGAAAGGTTTTAAAATACTTTTTAACGGCTATTTTGAGTAAGAATTTTCATATCCTTTGATTCTAACAGTTATTTTCTGCAGAGCTTCTATTCCATTGAGATTGTATTGTCTATTGCAAGTAAGTTAACTTGTATTTTGTATATTAAGCTATCAAATTCGTTCTCTCCATTGTATTCCCATTGTCAAAGCTAGGGTTTGCTTTTAGTGGGTTGGTATGTGATTAATGCTTAGGCATTAATTTGTATTAGAGAGATTGTAAGGTTGATTCTTATAAATGTTTGAGTGTGAGCCTTGAAAACACTAGAGTTTAAGATTCAATTGAGGAATCCGTGTTGTGTAATTGATTGAGATTTAGTGGAACCCTAAGTCGAGACTTAGGAGAAATGGACGTAGACAAGAGTTTGGCCGAACCACTATAAATCGCGCATGTGTTGCCTTCCGCAAAGGGGATTTTCAGTAACTATTAAATAATGAAAATAATAAGTATTTATATTTGATTTTAGATAAGAGTTTTAGATATAAATTAGTTGTTATAAAATTAGATAATGAAAATTAATTTGAAAAAATTAAACTATTAAATAATAGTAATAGTATGAATTTGTAAAAATTACATTTTTTTAATTTTATTTAATTTTATTTAGAATAATTCTATTCAAATTTAAATATAAATATTAATTTTTATCTATCTAAATAAATATAAAAAACTAACTAGTAATAATTTTAATTTATAAAAGTAGCTTTTATGCAGTTTCATATAAAAATCAATTTATATTTAAAAAAATTATTTAAATTTAAATATAAAATACTAATTTTTACCAACTTAAAATAAATATAAAACTAAACAATAATTATTTTAATTTATAAAATTAATTTTTATCTAATAATTCTAAAATAAATACTTATAATCAATTAAGTTAATATATATTACATGAATTTGATTTATTATTATAATTAAATTAAATTAATACCATTAATTTATTTTATAAATATTTATATCTTTTATCAAAAATAAAATATAATTAATGACATATCAAATATATTTATGATATATTTGTTAACTGAATGTTTATGAAATAAGAAGAATCAATTAAAATATTTTAATAATGATGATATAGTGATTAATGAAAAAAAGTATATTTTATTTTCAATTAAATTTATATATATATATATATATATATATATATATATATATATATATATATATAGTCAAGTGTATTTTATTTTATATTATGTTGAATTAATGTATTTATTGAATTGTATATTAAAATATAATTTATTAATTAATTGATTTTAATATAAATATCAAATATCATAAATGTAAAATAAAATGTAATTAAAATGATTTTAATTAAAATAAAATATAATGAAATTAAGATATAGTAAAAAATATCAATGCATGTAGAGTTATTATAAGAAAATTAATTAAGGAATTGATTTTTATATAATTTATTATAAATTTTAATTCAAATAATAATATAATTTGATAATAGGATTTTAAATGATATTTATAATGAAAAAATTTCAAGATGATAAATATTTTATTATAAAAATGATATGTAGTTATGAAATTTTATTCAAATTATAATTATGTATTGCAAATAGAATTTTAAATAATATGTAAAACAATATCTTTTAAGATGATAAAAATTATATCATAATATATATATAATAATAATATTTTATTAAGATTAAAATTATCATTGCCATTGAACATAAGATGAAGTTACATATTTAGAAAGAAAATTACACAGTTCCTTTGGACAGTTTGCAAAATTGGCACAATTATCCAACAAAAAAACTATATCTAGATAATCAGTCAGCAACAAAATTTTGATATCTGCTGATATGATTAAAGGAACATGCATAACTGAAAATAGTCCTTCGCGTAACTTAATGTGGTTAGCAATAGATATTATGATCATTGATGAGTTAGATTCCAAAATCACTTACAGTAATAAAAAACGAGTAACAAATTTGACAACTTCCCTTGGTGCCAACACCTCCGCTACTAATGTTGATCTGCAAGATATTCTACTTGACATTGCATGCAGTACTTTACCCCTTTCATCCCGTCAAATAAACGCCATGTAATCCATTTTTGAGTTTTTTCTGAAAAGATGCATCACAGTTGCACTTTACCCTAACTATTGTAGGAGAAGTCCATTTCCTAGTCAATTCTCCATTTAACAATCTATCATCTCTCACAGCCTTTTAACTCTTTCACAACAGTCATGTTATGCAGTCTGAAATTCTTTAAGGATCTCTTCTGCTTTTTGTGTCATCTTCATTGGAGAGTATTTCTTTCTCGTGAATTGTTCACCATGTTTTCCTAACCGTAACACCCAACATAAAACAGCTGTGATTAAACCTGGTTGGCCTATCTCTACTAACATGTTTCTCATCTTTTGCCACCAGTCTTCGAAAGAAACAAAACCATCTTCTCTAGGGGTATAACCAAACTTACTGAGGAACCAAGTTCTTTTAGCCACCTCACGCAAAAAGAATCACATACTCTACACTTTCACCCATTTTCCCACATCTCCAACACTGATTTTCCTTTCTACAGCCTCTCCTTGCCAGATTTTCATTCACTGCTATCACATTTCTAGCACATCTCCATGAATAATTAACGTCCGGGTTAACTATAATTGAGAAATGTAAGATTTTTGGGCCTTAAGAAAAGGGCTGTGTCCGTAAAGGAGCCCGTAATAAAAGTATTCTGACCCTTAAAAATCCTAATCCTATAGTCCAACTTCCATCTTCTACATCTTTGTCGTCACTTCTCGTTCCACACTACCCTAGAGATCTCGTCCTCCATTCTCTCTCAAGATAAGAAAGGTAAGAAAAGGAATGGGTCGTGTCCGTACAAAAACTGTGAAGAAATCATCAAGGCAAGTGATAGAATGCTACTATTCAAGAATGACTCTTGATTTCCACACCAACAATAAGATTTTAGAAGTTGGGTGAACCCATTTGATGAAGCAGATTCAAAAGGGTCAGGTTAGAGGAATATCCTTGAAACTTCAAGAAGAGGGGAGAGAGTGGCCCATGGACTTTGTACTGATGTTTCAGCCATTAAAACTGATCAAATTGAGGTTGATAAAGAGATAGTTGACATGCTTTCAGCTCTTTGGAATGAGTGATATTCCTGGTATTGTTTAAGTTGACCTTGTTGCTGCTGTCCCTGTTACCCAGTTTGGTTTCGGCAGAGGTGGTGCTGGTGGAAGGAGGTTTTAAATCCTCTTGGCATGGTTGATGATGCTTTGAGTTGGATACTTCTAAAAATTGTACCTTTTGCTTTAAGTATTATGTGAATCTTCTCTTAGTTGTTTAAGCATGATGGAGACTGTTTTTGGTACAATGCAGTTTATATGGCTCTGGATATTATGTTTGATTGGCAAGTAATGCTTTTCACTTTATGATTTGTTAGCAATTGATGTTGATGTTCCCAGTGGTAATAGATGGTAATAGTTATTAAAAATAGAATGAAACTACGACTATGTCAATACTAAACTCCCTTGTCATTGTGTCATTAACATGCTTGGTTTCTTTACATTTGCTTATTCTGAGAATTGTTCAGTGACAAGTCTATGAGAAGTCAGATTTCTGTTTGGGATGGGTTGATTTTGCAATTTCATACCGGGTTATGGATGTTTGATCCTTCTGGGTTATAGAAAACCTGTAATTTTCTATTTGTTGATGTCATGTGTGTAACTTTAGTTCTTGCAGTTCTATTGTCTCCTTACCTTCATATTATGAACTCATTGTTTGCTTGCTTGCTTCTTTATTAATGTGGATGATATTGTCAATGAGATTTGTCAAATTTTAGTAATTTTGTATATTCTTCCTAGTATCATTTGTTCCTTGATTATTATTCTTCTTAGTATTGTTTGTACTGGATTGAATATAGTAATGGGTTATGATCATGTTTGATGGTCACATTGTCATGTCGAGTATGTGTTTGTGTGAGGATAAGTGTAGGAATTAGATTGATATTATGACATAACAGAAAGTAGAACCTCTTGATTCTGTCGATGATTTGCACTCTAAATCGTAAGATAGAGATGTTTAAAAGATCAGATGACCATGACACGTTTTCACCCGAGTGAAGTCTCTAGTTTAAGCTTGGTTTTGTTATATTAATTAGATCATGTGTGTTTTTGAGCCATGAAAGAGATGTGTTCTACGACTGTTAAATGAGACGTTGGAATTGCAATAATGAATCCTCGATATCTGTAGTAAATGAAGTGCAGCCAGATATCATACCTCTTCTTACTTACCGCTTGAATACAAGGAGAACTTCAAAGAAGGGTTCCGTTGGAATAATGAATTATGTCTGAACATCTTAATTATTTATTTTAAAATAAATATTTGAGTTTAATTTTAGTTTCTCAAATTATTATCATATAATCAAATTTTAATTATTAACTTTTAATTGAACAATGAAGATCTTACATTGTATTACATTTTAAAAAAATAAAAATAAAATTAAAATAATATTACATTTAAAACTGCAGTAAAAATTAAAAATATTTATTTATTATGAATTAATTTTATTGAATAAAAATATTAAATTGTATGAAATGAAAAAAATTGTATAATTTAATACAAATATTAAATTATGGATGTATTTGCATTATCATTATTTATATTAAAATTAATTTACATTTTAATAAAAATTCAAATAATATTTAATTTTAATAAAAAATTAGATTAAATTTTTATAAAATTCAGGGGTAAATGGAACTTTTATTATAATTTTGAAGCAAATTGAATTAAAAAAAAAAGAAAATAATTGTATAACGTAATAAAAATACTAAATTATGGATCTATTGATATTACGATTATTTATATTAAAATTAAATTTATATTTTAATAGAAATTCAAAGAATATTTAATTTAAAATTTTAATAAAAAATTCAAAATATTAAATTAAACTTTTCTAAAGATGGGGCAAATTGAACTAAAAAATATGGAAAAAAAATCCGACTGAGGCTACCAGCATATCTACATCAAAAAATAAAAGGGTAAAAATGGAAAATCATTATTTTTGGTTACGGTGTTTGCCACGAGCTCTTTTAATATATTATATAATATAATAATAACACAAAACTTGGCCAGGTACTCTTGCGCCGGTCAACTGCGCGTGCATCACCCATATATTATTTATCAGTCCTACTTATCAGCATTCGAATCCGGAAGATTTTTTATTTAAGGGGTAAGAGAACATGGAGAGTCAGACAGCCTCAGAAAATGGAAGTTGAAATCATTTCCAAAGATTGCATTATACCCTCTTCACCAACACCTTCTCACCTTAAAACCCACTACCAAATTTCTCTTTTAGATCAGTTCACGCTTTTCACTTATTTTCCTGTGATTCTTTACTATCCTAATCATTTCCAAGAAAAGGGTTTTCTTGCTTCTAATCGATCACTTGTTCTTAAACATTCTTTATCCCGAACCTTGCCTCAGTTTTATCCACTTGCTGGTAAGGTTTCTGATCATCTTTCCATTGATTGTAATGATGGTGGAGTTCTGTATTTAGAGGCTAAAGCAAGTATTGTTCTTGCTGAATATCTCAAACAGCCTGAGCTTACTTCCCTTCATCAATTTCTGCCAAATAAATGTCCCATGAATGCGCCAGGTCCTGGTTCCTATGTGACCATGATTCAGGAAACAACTTTTGCTTGTGGTGGCACCATTCTTGCAATCAATGTTCTACACTTGGTTATGGATGGTTGTGGTTTAGCTTCATTTTTAAAAGCTTGGGCTGCCATGGCATGCGATTCGTCTGAAAATTACCCTGCTTTTGATGGCCCCTCTATCTTTCCAAAATATAATGATTTCCCAAATGATGCAAACGTTATGGCTCTATGGGAGCCTTTCATCAGAGTTGGAATGGTAGATACGAGAAGATTTGTATTTGAAGGATCCGCCATTGATAGTCTCAAAGAAAGAGTAACGAAATCAGGTGTGAAAAATCCTACTCG
>CANYBF011077722.1:0-14081 GCA_948192965.1 Dalechampia spathulata
AAAATTCCATAAGTTTTCTTCTTTTTCTTTGCTAGTTCACAGGAAAGAAGATAGAAGCAATTGGTTGCTTGCTTGGAATCACCTTATTTCGTGTGGATACTATTGGAGGCTGTCTATTTTGGTGGTTTTTGGTTTGCTACAACCATAAACGCAATAGAGATCAAAAACGAAGGACATCTGCATTGAATGTAAGAGTTACTATCAAACTGTCGCTTCTAATCTCTAATCCTGTTTCTCTGTGTTTTGATGCAAAGATATTCTTTTGGTTTGCTGATTCAAAATAAAAATTTTTAAATTTCTTCCGCTGTTCATTAACTACGCAAACCAACAATCACCTGGGTGTGTTGCTCAGAGGGAGAAATATGTTGTGTGTAAGCTCAAACGATCACTTTATGGCTTGAAACAAAGTCCTAGAGCTTAGATTGGTAAGATTTGTGAAGCTTTACAACAGTTTGGTATGAGTAGGAGTCAATTTAATCATACAGTATTCTTCAAAAGCTCGTCTGAACGGGTTATTTTGTTGGTTGTCTATATGGATGATATTGTTATTACTAGTAGCAATGTTAGAGGTATTTTGGCACTTAAAACTTTTCTTCAAAAACAATTTCAAACTAAGGACTTAGGAATGCTGAGATATTTTTTGGGAATTGAAGTTTCTCGATGTAAGAAGGGTATTTTCTTATGTCAACGGAAGTATGTACTTGATCTATTATCAGAAACCGGCAAGCCAGGATCTAAACCTAGTAATTCTCTTATGTCTCCATATAGTCAACTTCTATCAGGGGATAGTGAACTATTTGATGATCCTGAGAAATACAGACGACTGATTGGTAAGTTGAACTACTTGACTATTACTCGCCCTGATATTGCTCAATCTGTAAGTGTTGTTAGTCAATTCATGGCCTCTCCCACAAAGGCTCATTGGGAGGCATTATCATAGATCTTGTGTTATCTAAAAGGAAATCCAGGGCTAGGACTCTTGTATGTGAACAATGGTCATGTAGATGTTGAATGTTTTCTGATGCAGATTGGGCAGGGTCAAAGATGGATAGGCGATCCACTACTGGCTACTATGTTTTCTTTAGAGGGAATCTAGTTTCTTGGAAAAGTAAGAAACAAAGTGTGGTTTCTAGATCTAGTGTCGAGTCAGAATATAAAGCAATGGTACAGGCCATGTGTGAAGTGGTGTGGCTCCTTCAACTATTAAAGGAGATCGGTCAGAAAATTCAAGTGCCAGTGAAGTTATGGTGTGACAATCAGGCAGCCCTACACATTACCTCCAATTCGGTCTATCATGAATGAACAAAACATATTGAGATTGATTGTCACTTCATTCATGATAAAATTCAAGAAAAGGTCATCTCAAGTGGACAATTGAAAACAGGAGATCAGCTAGCAGACATCTTTACTAAAGCAGTGAATGGGATTCGAATTAAGTACATTTGTAACAAGTTGGGCATGATCAATATATATGCTCCAACTTAAGGGGGAGTGTGATTAAGGCTAAGATTTAGGTAAATAGTTTAGGAATTCTTTGATTTAGCTAGATTATTTCCTAGTTTACATAATAATTTATATATAAATAGGTTGTAATCATTCTATTATTTGTATGAAAGAAATATAACAATACTTTCATCATAACACTATTCATATGGTTTAGAATTTTATAAATCAAATTTTATGATGAATTATGGAGGATAACATAAATTAATTATGAATGATGGTTGATGAATTTTATTATCATGGCTTATTAATTAAAACAAATAGATCATTTTTAAAGCACATGCCTTATGAAGTGATATTCATTATGTCAATATCAAGTATGTATGAAATGAATATTATATGATATTGATGCTATTTGAAATGTATGTCATATGAAATGGATGTATTATGAAATGATTGATATATGAATTCATGTTAGATGAAACAGATGATATTTGGAATAGATGATGTATAATATAATATCACAATGCTTGCATACGTTATTTTGGCATCATGGCATAAAGCATCCATATCATGTCATGAAACATTGATTGACATATTCATATACATGACATGATATGGAGAAATAAGGAAGAAGGAAAATGAAAGAATCAAAGGAAATGATAAATAAAAAGGGTACTTGGGTATTATGAAATGAATTCCTACGGGAAATGAATGGAAAGGAAAGTGATATGAAATCAATAAAATGAATGTGAAATGGGTTGCAGTACGTTGAACCATAGAAATGATATGAAATGATATGTAATACCCAGTGCCAAGCGCACATATGAAATGAAATGAATGATACAAGAAAATAAGAGGGAGAATGCATAACACGAATGCATTCTCACAAGACATCACTTCTCATTCATGCATTATGAAAGTTTAATGGATGATATGATTAAGCATAATATGAAAAATAAAGGGAAGTGCATGACATATTGATATATATATATATATATATATATATATATTTCATGACACAATTCAATTTTATATGATGATCTACATGCAATATTTGGCATTTACACTCTATTGTAAGAATGTACATGGAAATGAATGGGGATTGCACTATAAATGTGGTTATACGAGTATTGTATTAAATAATGATTTATGGTAATGTATGATGGAATATGTTACTTTCATTGATGTTGTTTATGTTAAATGTAGAAAGAGAGATATGTGATAAAGTGAAAGGTGGCAACTAGGAAACTTGCAGAAATTTTATTATAGTTTAAAATGTTTATGGAAGTGTTGATATTGATTAGATATACGCGAAGCGATGTAATTTGGTATGTAATTATGGTAAAATGAAAATTATATGATTTTTAGCATTAGAAATGTTAATAAATTAAGGATATGATATTTCAAATGATTGAATTATCGATATAGTGAGATAAAAATTATAACATCCAAATAATATGTGCATTTTTCTAAGTAATGAAATAATAAGGTAGTGGCATATGGTAAATGATATTAAATCAAGGCTATTTTACTAGAATTAAATAAAAAGGATAAAGTATTAAAGCTATGAGTAGCATGTTTTACGGAGATAAACTTGATAATGTATTGATTAGATTGAATAATGATATGTCTTTTTATGGAATGAATATATGATGATCAAGTAGAGATGTTAATAAAAAGTATTTTAAATGATGTTGTATTTATGATGAAATGATACAAAAATTGTTATGTTACTTGACATATTTATGATTATATTTTCTATGATTATGTGTCAAGCACTACTGAGTTATATACTCAGCATTTGTCATTTGATGGACGTAGGTTGATAGTTGGATGGCGAGCATGGATTCCCAAAGTACCAATTCAACATGAGACTCTTTGAAGGCAAGGACTTGGAGCAGATTGAAGTTTCAAATTAATTTAATTAAGCAATTAAATGTTAAAGGCAGTAAATGCAAGATTATGATTTGGGACTAGTACTTCCGTAAAACTTAGAACGGCGTATAAATAAAAAAAATTTATGTATCCCTTGTAGAGTAATTAGTGGTTTCCATATATTGGAGATCATTAATTATTCTACGGGAGCATGTCGCACCACAAAAAGGTGTGACACGATGGTTCCAATGCCTACAATCTTTAAGGCATTATCTTTACAACTATACACAAATCCTTTTAAGATAGGTTCATAATGATTGAACCATTCTCTTTGAGAGGTCATATGATAAGTTGCTCCCGAGTCAAGAAGCCATACATCAACAAACTTCTTCCTGCTCTCAGTTGATATTGCTACTTCACAGCACAATACATTTTCATCATCAGAAGTTCTTGCCACGTTCCCTTGAGAATTGGAATTCTTCATACTCCAACAATCCTTCTTCAGGTGACCTTCTTACCACAATGGTAACATTTAAAATTCTTCTTACTCTTTAATTTTGACCTACCATGACTATGACTCCCATTTGGGCCACGTTCTGTTGATCTCCCTCTTATCACTGTCAAAGCCTCCATTTTTTGTGAACTTACTTTCTTATCCTCCTTGTTCTTTCATCAATTTTCTTCTTTAAGAATAGTTATTGCTATATCATTAAAGACCAGAGAATCAAAATGAACATTATTCGTTAAATTGATGATAAGTTGATCATACAAATCTGGTAGACTTTGGAGTATAAGTTTTGCACGTTCTTGAAACTCTATTTTATAGCCCAAGGATGTAAGCTGAGAAAATAGAGTATTCAAGACATTATGGTGTTATGTCATTGACGTAGATTCTAACATTCTCAAGGTATAAAGTTTCCTTTTAAGGAAAATTTTGTTATGCAATGACTTGGCCTTGTACAATTTGATGAGATGATCTCATATCTCCTTTGTCATTTTCTTTTCTTCTATACTAGATAAGATCCATCTGCAAGTGCCAGATATAGGTTGCTATAGCATTCTCATCCATCTCATTCCATTTACTATCATCTATGTAATCCTGCGGCCTTTCACTAATCACCGCCAGACAGCTATCTTTTCTCAAAATAGCCTTTATCTTTAATTTCCACAATGAGATATTTCTCTCATTGAACTTTTTAATCTCAAATTTTATCGCCATTGCTTTTATCATAAAATTTCTGAGCAAAAAATCAGCAAATAGTATCATGAATAGTATTCTGCTACAGTACTCCTCTATAGTACCTCTGCTATAGTGAACTGCAACAGTACCTCTGCTGTAAGAGGTGGAGGTTGTTCCATCAAGGGTAAAATAGTAATTGATAAAATGTATTTATTTTCTTATAATTTTGGGGTGTGATGGCTTAAACATTTTGATGTATCCTTCTGTCACACCCAACTATGCTCCTAATGCTCTTTAAGAGAGAGTGACTAGTTAGACTTAGGTGATGTCCAGGGACTAGGAATGATAGCTAGCATTGGCTAGGCTTGTCTTTGGTATAGGATAATCCCCCCCCCTCACCTACACATGGAGCAGGATTATCGAATCATTGTATCAATCGTATTGTTTAATAAAACAAGTAGACGGATTATTCAGTAATTGTGCCTTGCTCTTACTCTTGTGTGTCTTTCTCTTGTATGATGCTTATGCTATCTAAAGAGCCCTAAGAGCTCTTCTAATTAAGATGTAATGCTAGGGACTTTCATATATGAAGCCTAGCTTGATCATGAATGGATTAACTATGAGAGTTAAGAGGCTGGCTTATGTAAGAAGAGTCTTACATGAGTGTTGCATGGGTTCTTATCGAGGGTTGAGATTTATACCCGTGACACTTGGTATCAGAGCCTAAATAGAGATAGTCTAGGTAGATCTTGTAGGCATACGATTGATACAATGATTTGACAAACACCCCAAATATAAGGATGCACATTGAGGTGCTCCAATGATATGTTAAGAAAATGATGAACTTTTGGTTGAGATGGTGTAAGGAGGAGCTATACCATGGGGTAATTTCTAGCTTGTACAAGTATGATATTGGATATTCATGATTCGTTTGGATAAAATTTTAAGATGAGATAGGTATGAGACTATCTCATCTTAAAACTCTCAAGCCTTTCAAGATTACATCAGTATAGAACCACACAAGAGAAGAATAGCTTGAAAGTTTGATAATACTATTGATAGTGTCAATGTGTGTACCTTATCGGTGCTATTTTAGTACACCTTCATAGTCAAGTGTGCTTGATATGGAGTGAGTTATTGAATTATCAACTTCCTAAGGAATCCTTAGGGAACATATGAATTTCTCCTATGTTAAGGAGGTGTCATCATTGTGTTATGGAGATAGTCATCAAATTCATGTGTTATTGATACACATGATACCAACCAATGAGTTACATAGGAATTTTGATACTCATGTTTGCACTGAGGTGCTTTGCAAATGAATTGATGAATTGTATACTTACATGAGAATGTGATACCCATGCTTGCACTAAGGTGCCTCGTAAATAAATTGATGAATTTTATATTATGCTAAGTGAAACACATGCAAGAAATGTATTATGAACTTAAGAGAGTGGAACTATAATATTGTGCAAGTGGGCATTGAGACACTTATGAATCGATTGGATTGTGGGATTTCTAGCTAGCGTGCATTGAGGCGCTAGGAGATTGAATGGAAGGCTTGATATTATGGTAGTCCAAATGAATATCCTAATAATATGCTTATTCAATATGAAATTGCTCAAGTTACACTAACCTGAGGGTGTTGGTTATGAGCCTTGTGAAGCTGCTCTACAGTTATAAAGAAAGTGGTTGGTGAAATGTACGAAGTGCTCTCTAATGGTCGAGTAATGAAGTTGCTCAAGTTGCGGTAACTTAAGTGGGTTGCTTGTGGAATGTGGGAATGGCTCTATGGTGGTAGATAATATTTTCATAAAATATGTGAGCTACTTTATGGTGGTAGAGTAAGTTGATCATGAGATGAACAAGTTACCCTATAATGGTAGAGTAATTACATATGAATTTTCCTCTTTGTATGGGTTGACCAATAAAGCTTGAGGTCACCCATAAGAGATGTTTTTGCAGGTACAAATATTCTCTTAGTGTGGAGGAATGAGGACTAAAAGCAAAAGTATTCCCTATTAGGTGGATAGAAGAGATACAAATGAGACTATCGGGATTGAGAACTTGAATATGGAATCCATTTCTTTAGAGGAACATGTGAAGTTCCAAAAAATTGAGAGGTATAATACATCCCTAATGCTTATTTTGAATAAATTCACTAATGTGTAATAGGGAGACAAGTGGAGTCACTTATTCAATTTGGAAACAAAGTGTACTATAACATGTATTTGTGATATGAGCATGGCATGAGTGAGTCTAGATGCCAACAAATTATGATGGGATCATGTTAAGTGATGATAAAGGGCCCTAAACTTTGAAGCTGCTCAAGTCTACTTTGGTAGCAGAATTTTGGCCATGTTAACTTTAACATGGAGCAGATCATCAGTAAAAGGGAACGTTCAAGGTGTCCTTGTGGCCTTAAGGGTTGTTATTGCAACATTTCATCTAAGCTTGCTAGTTCAAAGCAACGGTCATGGAAGTTAGGAGAAGCGGTATCTCTTCAACTGATAAAAGACCTAAACATGAGTCTTAATAGTAGTGAACTCATGCCGTGCCATGAATATCCAGATCAAAATAAAGGCATGATAAATCACATGTTGAATACATTAAATCATGGATCCATATTGATAATTAAACCATGTGGTAGATGTGAAGCTCTATTGAAGAGTAGATTTCGATCTGTCGAAAGTGATCGAGTGAGTAGCACTTAAAATAATGTAACTCAGTATGATATTTCTAGATTTCTGATATGTTTTCATGCCAATGTATGTTATTATTTATTAAAACCTAACATAATAGGTTTCCTATGAATATATTAACAAGTTTATGCAAGTGTGTTTGGTCTATCTTGAGGTGAGTAGTGCAGCCGTGGAGGCCCTTCCTGGGAAATCTTTCAACTTATTATGTTGAGGGAGGAGGGATCTTACCACACTCCCAAAACTTGATTGAGATCCAACTACCATCAAGTTTAAATAGTTAATGGAGACAAGTTATTGATAACTAGCATAATTCGATAAAATGATTCAAACGTCTCATTATATCTTGATATTGATCATACACTAGTGTTATTTTATGGATACAAGGGAACCAGGGTGACAAGGAGTACTCTGACAAATTGTGAGAGTGCAATTGAGAGATAGCAAAGTTGATACTACTTTTGGAGAGGTATCGAGATCTCAGATACTACATTTTTTATACTTATGAGTAATTATCCACATGGTTGACCAAGGTGATCTCAGAGGGAATCAAGACGGAACATAAACAACATGAGTTTAGAGGATTCCCCACTTTAATGATACAAGTCGTGTTCCAAGAAGCAGTTTGCTCAATGATGATGGCACTGCATCTTCTACTAGATAGAGTTAGAACAAGAGGTAGTTCGATAGCTGAAAGGTAGTGTCTGTGCATGATCTTGTTCTTTAGTCAGCTATTATATTACTGACATTCACATACAGAGTGTTATCTTAGATAGTGTACAAGAGAATCTGTGTTTAATGGACATCTTATAGAAAAAGGATGCCATTTGGCTTATATTTAATTCAAAGATAGTGATATTGTGAGAACTCCTGGTAGAGTTTATTTTGTAGCTCATAAACCCATTTCATCCTACGAATGAGAGAGAACACCAAGGCAAGACTGTAGAAGATAGATACATATCAAGACTTCTTCGGTGGTCTAGTTTTATTTTGGTGGTTGATGTTGTCACGTGGGAAACTTAGCGGTGCATTTCAATCGATGATAGGACATTAAAGTAGTTCCTTAGAAGAATCCTTGGTTTTCATGATGGTAACTTCTTGTGCTTCTCTGATTTAGACATATTCTGACATGCATGAACTAAAATTGAGGTGTACAATCCAATTCAAGAGTGTTGTGGTAAGAATTTTGAGTAAGGAATAAAAAGGTAAAACCATACTATTATAGAATTTATTTCTACTTGTGAGCTAACATTAAATAGGGAAGTATGCATTAGCCCATTCTTTCAAAGGAGTTCTTGATTTCATGAATCTTCTAACTCGAGTGGGGGAGTTTGAAGTCAAACCTCACCATGGTAGCATATGGTAATCACGGAAGAGCTTGCTAGCAATATTTGCTTAATGGAAAAAAGGATTCCACGTAATATGATATGGATACTCAAGACATCCCATGAACTTTTGTCATATGAAGTGGACTTGCATTATTATTGCTATGGAACACTCTATAGGGATAGGTGAGTTAGGAGGTGAATAAAGCTTGAAGTCTCGAGTTTGATGGCATGAGTTCAATAGCTTTCACGATGATCACTGGTTATGGACAAATTACGATTCTCACGAGATAAGTCACTTTTATGTATCTGTAGCATTTAAATAGACATTTTGTATTTGATTCATAATGATTAATGCCTTGCAGGTGAACTGAGGAGTATCCTCATAAAGAGATAGAAAATATAATCCTAACTTGCAACAAAGTGTGTTGTTTTTAACTAGTAGAAAAGAGAAGTGTGTTAATGCAGCAAGACTTTAGATTTTTCACCAATTAGAGATGAAGTGTGTGTGCTACTGATAAGTCAAATATGCCAAAGGTAAGGTATTCCAAGCCTTGCATTGAACTAAAGTCTGTGAAAGCACAAACAACAATCATGGAGATAGAGTACATGTCAATGGCACGAGATACAACAACTTTGAAGCTATGGATAAAGCATCAGTGATCAATAAATTAAAGAGGAGTCAGATACCAGTTTAGAGCTATGATAGTGGAGAGATTGTGTCTCAACATTCTTTGGCTACTTGAGGATGTTCATGCCATATTGACAACAAGGTGGATTTTATTGACAATACGCTTCAGTTAGTGCTATAAGGGTGTTGATCAACAATCATAATAGTAGAGATAAGCTTTTCAATATGAGTGGTGTCAATCTATGAAGTTCAAGATAAAGTGTGCTTCTTCGAACCTCCTTGCATTTGAACCTGTGATTATAAATTTTCTCAAGTTATAGTTGATGGGGTTGTCAACTGTTTAAGTGGGGGAGAGTGTAAGGGGTTGAGGTTATTCCACCAAGGGCAAAATAGTAATTGATAAAATGTATTTATCTTCGTGTAATTTTAGGGTGTGATAGCTCAAACACTTTAATGTCTCCTCCAGCCAAACCCAACTATGCTCCTAATGCTCTTTAGGGGAGAGTGACAAGTCAGACATGTCACATCCTCATTTTTGGCAAACATTATTATGATATATGTATGTGGTACTATGCTTTATATGTGTTAAATTAGGATGATGATATGGATTTTTATATGAATTATGCATGTAATGATAAATAAATGATATGTTTTATGACATATGATTTTATGGTGAAATGATGAGAATTTTACGAGACCAATGAAAAATGGTCGTACTTATCGATACGATAATTAAATATATGTATCATCAAAATGATAATTTAACGATTTAAAGTTGATAATAATTCTAAGGATATGTCATCGATAATATTGATAAAAATCATATTGAGTGCACTTAAAATATTTAAGTGTCATTAATCATGACATTTAACAGGTCGTATAATTAATCGATCGTATAAATTATGATACATAAGTTATTTCATACGTATATGAATTATACATATAAGCATATGAGAATTAATATGAAATATATATGTATTAAGAATGAACATAATTTCATAATATCGTATAATTAAATACGAGTACTAGTAATTTATATGAATGGAATACATACGTATACACGAGTGTATATATGATATGAAATAATTAAATGCATATGAATGCATAATTGAATTATGGAATATTAATAATAGCATAATTAATAATTATGTATAATTATGAAAAGTACAATAAATACATACAAATAAATTACATACGTATAATATGAATGAAAATACCATTTGGTATTTATGGAAAATATTTAATTAGTATAATTTATGGATAATATAGATGGTATTATTATATTGGAAGTGGATTAATGATATATGGTATTGGAGTATAAATTTAAGTGAAAAAGAAAATGAATTATGAAGATATTATAATTATTTTAATAGAAAATAAGAAATAAATAAATAATGGAATATTGGATTATTGAAAATTGGAAATTGATATTTTATATGGTATGTAATATTGTGATAGTGGAGTGGTATTTTAATAAGTATATTGGTATTTGTAAGTGGAGGATGGAATATTGTGTTAATGGGATGAAAGAGAAATATTATTTTATTTGGTAGTGGAAAAAGATGGAGGATGGTATATTAATAAAATATTGAGTATGAGGTATGTATTTGGTATAAGAATACTTAAAATTGGAAGGTGATTAGAGGAAATTAAGTTAAATATGTATAGGAATATGTATAGGGGTGTATTTAGGGGTTTGTTATGAGTATTTGAGGGTGTATTTGGACTTATGACTTGGATACCCTACATGGACCATGTCTTATATGAAATTTGTTTCATCATTTGCCATTTTTCTCCATCATTTTTCCTTTGACCAAATCAAACTAAGCCTTCTCCTCCTTCTTACTTTATTTTCCTCTTTGTTCTTCATTTTCCTTGAGAAGAAAACCTAAATACTTCATTAAACCTTCATCCTAACTACTAAAACTTCATGTTCTATCAAACTACTACATGTTAAGATCATAAACAAGCAAAGAAGTCTTCATTTTCTACTTGTTCATTAAGAGGCCAAATAGTATTTCCCTTGGAGCATCAAAATCGCATATGTTCTACTTCATTTTCATCCATCTTTGAAGCAACCAAAGCAAGATCTTCCTTGAGGTCGAGTATATCCACCTTGTTTTACATCTTAATTCTTGATTTTTCATGTTTAAATCAAGCTTGAATATGTTCATGCTTAAAGTCGAATCATGCTTTACTTGAGTAAGTGAAACCCTAAGTTTTTCCTCTTCTTTTTGCTTTAAATCTTCAAACTCAAGTAAGCTTCATAAGTAAACTTCCATTTCTAATCAAAAATATTCTTATTTGATTCTTGAAAGGAGTTGGCCGAATCATATTAAGCTTGTTGCTCAAGTTTGGAGCTTGAAATACAAAGATCATCCATTTATTGAGTAAGCCACACCTTATCTTGTTGATTCACTCCATTTGTTGACCGATCTAATCATTAGTATATGTTCATGTTATGAAGGTTTTGATTTTAGCTTGGAAAGGACAAAAACGCAAGGAAAAATCCATTTTTAGTGTGGATATAAGTTGATATATTAAAGGTAAGTGTTGGTAAGTTAAGGTAGATGATTATTATTGATGATTTCCGAATTAATGATGAGTTTATCTATATGGCCAAATCATATTGTGGCTAGTCCATGATTTTTAGTTGATTATTTTGTATATTAGATTATTAGGCTTATAAATGATGATGAATAAAATGAGTGGTGTTGTGTGGGTGAGTGTGTGATGATGATTTCATGCTTGGCTGAATTATTGGAAGCAAAATGATTAAAGGATGGTAAATTTTAAAAGATGATTAAAGGAAATTGATGAAAATAGAAGATTTAAGCTTAAGATGAATTTTTGAATTAAGTGATAAAATGAATTAATTGATGAATTTTTGGATGAATGTTCATAAGATATTCATAGGAGTTCATAAGATATTCATATGAAAAAGATGATGAAATATGTGTTTGATTTAGTTTTGGTAAGCAATGTAATGTGAAAGTTGTTTATGATTAATTAATTAATTGATGGAAAAATAAATATTAAGTAAATATTTAAGATATTGACTAATTAAATAATTGAGGTAGTGGAATTTGGAATATTGAAGTAGTGGATGTAAAAGTAAGATTTTAATAATATTAGTGGAATATTATTGAAAACATAAAGAATATTTTTGTAAGTGGAATTAAGATATATTATTAAATGAGTAAGTGGAATTTTTAGTGGATGGAAATAATAAAATATGAAATGGTTGGTTTAGTGGAAATAAAATATATTATGATTAGTAAAGAGGTATTTAAATATGATAGTGGAATTTTAGTGGAATGTGAATGGGAATATATGAATAAGTGGAAATTAAAGAATTTATATTTAAATGATAAGTGGAAAATTATGGAGACATGTGATTAATTGAGAAAAGAATATTTAAGTGGTGTAATTATTGGAATAAAGTAGATTAAATTATAATTAAGTATTAATAAAGAGTTTAAAATGGAATGATAAATAATGAAGTTAAGTGGATTAATTAAGTATGATGACTTAAAGGATTTAATAAATAAAGTAAGATATTAAGTTGATGAATAATTATTAAAAGAAAAAGGGTTGGATTAAATTAAGGATATTAAGTAAGATGAGTTAAATAAGTAAATTGGAAGTAAGTATGATATTAAATAAGTTTATGATAAATTAATGATAGGGATTAAAAGAAGTATAAATTAAGAAATTATAAATAAAGATTTTAGTGGTTGATAAAGTGAGCATTATTTTTAATAAGTGGCTATATGATATTGAGAAATCAATTGAGGCATTAATTATTAAGAACGATGAATTTAATAAGAAAGTTAAATGATATAGTTGATAATGGCATAAGGTAAATTAATGGATAAGCATTTAAGTGAATTAGTGCTTAAGGATGTAATTTAGCACTAAAATGATAAATAATTAAAGGAATTAAATATTCCAAATGAGTTGAATAAAGAAATAAAATAAATTGGTGGATTATGATGAATTAAGGCATTATAAATATTTTAAGGAAAAAGATAAAGATAAGATATGATTTAATCATATATTTAATGAATAATGCCTTAAATAATAAAAAGGCATATGGATATTAAATAAGGTTATTAAATATTAAATGAATTAATGATGGTGGAGATTAAAAGGATGAATAAAGGAAGTTATGAAATAAGTTTGATGTATTGAGTGATAAGGGATAAGTTAAAGAAGAAAATAAAGGTTAAATAAATAGTTGATATATATAAGTTATGACATTGATAAATAATAAAGGAAATAAATTATATTAATAAATTAAGAAGATAAGAATAAAGATAAAGTAAAAAGGATATTTATTGAGAAGTAAAAGACAATACTTCTAAAATAATAATATGATAAATGATTAAAGAAATCATTTAAAATAAATAAATATCAAGTTAACTCTTTAAGGTTTAATAAGTACATAGCCAATTAACAATGATATTAATTAATAACAAGTCTAAGAATAGTATGACATTAAGATATTATTAAGTCATACGTTTTAAATATTAAGGAGTAATTAATACATTGATATTAATTGGCTAATATTTGATAAACTATCAAGAGAGTTGATAAGGGAAGATAATGAGATTAAGTAGAGAAATAATCATACGATTATGATTATAAGTTATGGAATAAATAAGGAAGGTTATATTTATGAAAAGAGAGTTATAATGATAAATAAAAATAATGAATAGTAATATACATGAATAATAACATACATGAATAGTAATATATATAAATAGTGAATACGAGAATAAATAATAAATAAAATGATTTTTAAGAAATAATATGATAAGGTAAAAGAAATTAATTGATAAGAGATTTATTTAAATACAAGTGATATATGGAATGATTATGAATAATAAATGATTATTAATGAAATGAAAAATATTAATTAA
>CANYBF011077817.1:0-10084 GCA_948192965.1 Dalechampia spathulata
CTGCTTTCCCTCAGCAGGAAGGCTCGGGTTTTCCTGACTTGTTTAGTTACTCAATTGAGTTAGCTAGATGAGTCGGGTGGCGACTCCACGTTATTTCATTGTGCACATTTATCACACCATTAGCACGCCGCATTTCCGACATGGGGAATCACAGTAGGGTTTTACATGCAATAATGAAAGTGATGCAATGTAGGTCTATTTTGGTCATTGAAGCAGAGGCTCTCAGGGAAGCAGTTTGATTCATTCATTTCAATAAGATTCCAGGAGTAATCATCGAGTCGGACTCATCAGTGGTGGTTAATGCCTATGGCCATTATAAAGATGTAACTCCTTGGGGGATTGTAAGCATTATGAAACAGATGGAAAGTCTGGTTAATATGTGTTCTATATTTGAAATTTACTATATGCTTAGGCATCTACATAAAGTTGTAGATTGGTTAGCTAGAAATCCATTATTGATTCATAGTAGAGGTAATTTAGTTTTGTTTCCAAACTAGTTAAAAGACCTTCTACTGAAGGATATAATCTCTTCTTGTTAAGAGGAATGAAATTCTCATTTGATATTCAAAAAATAAAAATTTATCATATAGTTTTACAAAATTAAAATTTGATGGGACTAGGGCCCTTCCTGTCTTATTCAATTGGATCATATATTACATATTATATAATATAATCAATTAAAATGATATTATGTGATAAATTTAAGTAAATAAGTTGTTAAAGCTAACAATAAGCTTTCAATCAAAACGTTTTCTTTACTCAACAAGATAAATGGTTTAAGGATAAGGTTATGTACCTTTAAAAAGGACAATTACCTTCTTTATAAGGTCATCAAAATGCAAAAATCCAATGTGACCAATAGTTAATGTTGTCCAAAACTAAACATCTAGGACACTTAATTCTTATGCAACTTTAATTGTAAACATCATTAGTTCATCAGATATAACACAACTAATTAGGGGAATCTCCATCATCAAAGTTAGCTTCTCGAGTAATTTTTTGAATGGATGTAGATAAATTTTTTGACCGAATCACTTAACACCCAAATATTCTAGGTTGCATCTCAGTTTGATATAGGCAACTCATCTGGAATAATTTCAGAAAAATCAACTAGAACCTGGATAAAATCTAGGCCATTGAACTGAATCAATCTTCTATTATTGAACTTTGTATTGAAAAAAGTTAAATGAAAACCTTTAAAATGTAGAAGCTTAGCTAGTTGTATGAAAGGGTTTATGTGACCTTGCGTTGGATAAGGAAGAACCGCAAAAGGTTGAATGTTAAATGAACCCATATAATCTCTTTTTCTTAGCCTACTTTCCAGGTGAAGATGAACATGGTTTTCCTACTACTTATATAAGAAAGCCTATTGAAAATCTATACATATGTACATACATATATATATATATACACACATGAAAAATGTATTTTCTTTTACTAAGCATTTCCATGCATGAAATTGTCTATTT
Source organism: Dalechampia spathulata (assembly GCA_948192965.1). Classification (NCBI taxonomy): domain Eukaryota; kingdom Viridiplantae; phylum Streptophyta; class Magnoliopsida; order Malpighiales; family Euphorbiaceae; genus Dalechampia; species Dalechampia spathulata. Next base: position 1,470 of record CANYBF011077817.1, read on the forward strand.
CATTTGTTTGCAAGTATATATATATATATATATATATATATATATATATATATATGTATGTATGTATGTATATATACATAAACACATACATATACATATAAGAATGTTCTTCATGGTGCTTTCTTTATAGTAGGTGTTCTTTATTTGTCATTTTATTTAAAATGTTCTTCTTGTTTGTTTGGAGTGAGCATTGCAGCCTATCATGTGTTTACCTTTTGCATTCTTTTGAATGATGGTTAATTAGTTGTCCATGAATTACAAGGGAAAGCATAATAATTATTATTATTTTATTACTTTTATGACCATATTATGATTTACAAATTTATTAAATTACATATTAATTTGAACCAATATTAATTTAAATCAATATCAAGTAATATTCATGAATTAAATAAATTATTAAAAATATTCATCAAGTAGTTGTAATGTAGACTTTTTGTACATGATTATAAGTTATAAAAGATACTTACCATTTTCATTAAAATTAAGGTATTTAAATATAAAAAATATTTGTCACCTTATCTAATTGAATCAAAGTTTTTCATTTTTTAACAAAATAATAAAATTATCATTACAAATGAGATTTCAATATATATCTATCATTTTTTAAATGATAATATTAATTGAATTAAGATCTTTACTTCAATAGATAAAGTAATAAATGTAAACATAATGAATTTTACATCATATTTTGTAATATCATTAGATGATTTAAAGATTTTACAAAGATAGTAATTTTCTTTAAAAAATAATGACTTTTTATAATAAACTCATAATAAATTTATTGTAAACCTTTCAAACAAATAATAAAGTATGAATCAAAGTATGCATTTTACTGAATTAAAGAACTAAATTTTATATACAAGTGAAAAATTGAATGCCCTTAAAAATTTAAGATTCATTCAAATTTAAACAATATAGAAATCAAGGAATAAGTTAAAAAAAAAGAAACATAATAGTTGATAAAGCCAACATACATAATAGAAGAGAGTTGGTAATGACATGTGTTAATATACCCTTTCAAGTTAGATGGTGTGGAAAAACTGTTACACCCATAAAAGGGGTTAGAAGATTGTGTAAGTGACTTCTTAATAAATGAACTAATGACATACATGTAATTTTGAGAACATTAGACTTAAGCTTATCTTAAGATACATAAACATAATCGAGTCAATTGTGGAGACTAAATATTACATATTCAGGACAAGGAATATAGTGGAATAGAATAACATTTGAAATAAAAGCTAAGTTTAATATAAGAATTAAAAATATTAAAGTTAAATGTGCTTAAGTGGGGAGGATGGGTGACCTCCCCAGGAAACATGCGATTTTCACTTGCGTAAAGCTGTTTTAGATGATTTAAGCTATGGAATCTTATCTAGAGTAAATCAAGGATTCAATTAAGCTATATGGAGGTGTTCAAGATTGAAATGTAGTTAAGTATATCGAATAGGACACATTTGGTATTATTGGAATTGTTGAAAGGCAAAGTTGGAATTTTAAGAAATGGATAAGGGCAATCTTGGAAAGTCTAATTTTAGGGATTAAATTGCTAAGAATGGAAGTTGAGGGACTTAATTATAATATTTAAAGGTTATAGGAGGACCTATTTAGTAAAATTGAAAGTTTAGGGGCTAAAGTGCAAGTCCTTAAAAATTAAGGATTAAAGTGGTATTTTTACCAACTTAAGTTATGTTTTATATTATTAAAAGACTTATATTTATAAAATTAAGTAGAAAATCAAGAAACTAAGGATAGAAAGTCAAAATATTAAAGGAAAGTAGAAAGGAGGAAGAAAAATCATTTTCAAGGTAATTTCTTAACCATTTTTCATGATTTTTTAAAAGAAATTGATAGAAAAAGTTACAGTTTTTAATTCTCTATCTATTGATATAAATTTTATCTTTGAAAAAGTTGGAATAAATTTGATGGAAGTAAAAGATGAATTATGGATTTTTGGGAATTTTTGAGTTAACGTGGATTTAAGTTGATTTAATGATGGAAAATGATAGAATAACATGTATTTACAATGAATTAAGCTTTAAATTGAATTAAAATGAAGTAATATGTTTTGAACAAGCATGGAAGAATTCCGTCAAGAGGGAAAGTTTAAGGAAAAGTGGTTTTAACTTGATTAAATGATAGAATATGGAAGAATATTAATGTAAATGAGGATGAAAAATGATAATTTGTAATGTTATAAGTAAATAAAATGCAAAGAAAATTAATAGAATTAATGGTAGAAGAATTCAGCTATTTATTCTTTTTATGACTAAGGATATGTTTAAGTGTATAATATGCTGGGAATGTAGTTAAATGGTTGGTTGTATAGAATATTTGATGAATATTATGTAAAAGTTTCGACGGATAAGGTATTGGTGGAGTTAAAAACCATATTGTGTGTATTTAGTGTTATAAATGTGATGCAAATATTATTGGATGATGAATTAGAGTTGTGTAAATGATAAATTGGAGGAAGAGAATTGTGTTTTCTACAGGTGGTTTGGTAGATTATGAAGTTATAATAGTGAAATATTCGAATTAGAGATGAAACTCTGCCGAAATTCAATCAGAGTTCTATAATTTGGATAAGTTGATATATAAGTTATAAAACATGCTATTGTATGGATAGAAAATAATTATAGTGTGTTGAGGTGAATAGGAGTAAGTGAATTGTAGTGATTTTGTAATTTATACAGTAGTTGAAAAAGGGAGTGGTTAGACTTGTTCTGATAATTCTGTTACTATTCTGTAATTATAAGAGAAGTAGTTAACAAAAGCATTTTAGAAAAGGGTAAGGAAGTGGAAGAGATTCTTTATCAAGGTGCGTTAACAAATGTTTTTTTATATTACTTAAAGTCTCTAATTAATTAAAAATTATTGAACATTATTTTGTATATAATACATTCTTGATAATATGTTTAGCGGATTTTAGTGTAACGTTGAATAAGTTAAGCATATTACAGGAGCATGTCGTGTCTTTTAGGAGGGGTAAGGTGTGACATGTTATTTTGGTATCAGGGCATGGTTTCAATGATCATATTAATTTTTTTTATGTATAGCTCTAGGAATTAAAAGTTACATATTACTGCTCACATTGTATATATATAGAAGCTGACCAGGTGCAATCTTTATTTTATAGATTATAGATAGACGAATGTCTGATAGAGCGATGATCACGGGTGGTGAAGGTGGGGGTAATCATAATCCCCAAAATGGTGTTACTGATGCTGGTGATAGAATTAGTGGTGGTAACGGTACTGGTGGAGCTGATAGAAAGGGTCCGACCGGACCAGGGCCAATTGAGACATCGGGACAGGTGCTGCTAGTAGTAGCCCTGGTAGTGATTGCAGGAGAACATATGATAGTACCAATCAACACTTTGATGAGATTATTGTAGGGACATTCTTTAGCACTGTTGACTAAGCAGCCAAAGAGAGTTTGATAAACTACATAAAAGTGGCTAGAACGGATCCAGCTTGCATTTTGGAAGATGGATTGTTCAGATCAATTAAAGTTAGAATATATGATTTCTTTATTATATGATGATGCATATAAGTGGTGGAAGATAGTTCTAGACAATATAAATGAGCCTTCTACACTGAGTTGGGAGGATTTTCAAAGGGAATTTAGGTAGAAACTGTAAGAATTCTTGGCATTAAGATAAGGAGCTTTCTCTATAGCTGACTATGAGAGGAAATTCACCAGATTGGCTTATTACACTATGGGGTTAGTGGTTATTGGCATAGATCATTGTAAGTGGTTTGAGCAAGGTTTAAAGGGTTTATGTATGAGGATTTCTCTGCTTTGATTGCTACTGCTTTGAGATATGAGAAGACATTAAAGGAGGAGGAGGAGTTAGTGACTCAAGAACTGAGAAGAGCAGCCTGATCATCTAGTGGTATCCTAAGTAGTGATAGTAAGAGGAGGCAATTTAGGGGGCCGTTTGTACAAAGATCTGGGGAAGCTAGGTGATTTCCACCCCGATCTACTCTGTCTAGACAGATGATGCCAAGAGCTTCTATGGATGTTAGACAGTGTGTTACTTTTGGATGGATGCATGGTGATGTTTGTTGTATGGCATCGAGAGTCTGTTATAATTATGGTGGACATGGACATATGGCACGAGATTGTAGCACACAGTGAGCTTAGCTAATTCACATAGCTGCAGAGAGATATGGCTCTAGTACAACCTCTAGACCTGTTATGAGGAGCAACTTGGTATAGTTAGGGTCAATTGGTAGAGTACAAGGCCAAGGTAGGGGAGCTGTTGGTAGTAGTCAAACTTTAGTGAATCAGCCTCAAGAGTAAGGTATGACCATCAAAGTATATACGATACGTTAGCGAGATAAGGCTGGAGCTACTGATGTAGTTGTTAGTGAGTTTCACTTACATGATTCTGATATTCTAGTTTTATTTTATCCTAGCTCTATGCATTCCTATATTAGTACTGCTTTGGGTTGTTTGGCATCTATGGAGTCTGCACTAATGAGTTATTGTTGGTTTGCGTAGTTAATAAGTAGCAGAAGAAATTTAAATTTTTTATTTTAAATCAACAAACCAAAAGAATATCTTTGCATCAAAACACAGAGAAAACAGATTAGAGATTAAAAGCGACAGTTTGATGGTAACTCTTACATTCAATGCAGATGTCCTTCGTTCTTGATCTCTATTGCGTTTATGGTTGTAGCAAACCAAAAAACCACCAAAATAGGTAACCTCCAATAGCATCCACATGAAATAAGGATGTTCCAAGGAAGCAACTGATTGCTTCTATCTTCTTTCCTGTGAACTAGCAAAGAAAAAGAAGAAAACTTATGGAATTTGCATCTTCCTCATAATTGCTCTTGTGAAGGCCGAATTCTCCTTCAGCAGAGGAGGCTAGATTTCGGGCAAAGGAAGATCATATGAGTGGCTTGACCTAATTTTGGTTATAATCATATATTTATATTCCAAAATTAGGTTAAGCTGAAACCCTTTCAACTTAAGTCAGGTCTGGGCCAGTCTGTGACCAATATGGCCTGTGACTGCCACTTGCCATATTGTAGCCCAACCCAATGGCCTAACTTAAAACTTATGAACTTCTAAACATTAAATGTTAAGTCCATAAAGCATCAGATTAATTTCCATAAGTGATTTTTGACTTTTCCTAAAAAGATGAAAATGCCCTTTTAATGCTTTACCCTGTCAAATGCAAACTGGCAATTCTTATCCCAAACCATAGGCTGGTTCTTCCTAAAAAGTTTAAAGATGGGCTCACACATGGTAGTGAGCTTGGCGATGAATCTACTGATGTACTGGAGCTGTCCCAGGAATCCTCTAACTTCTGTCTCAATTCTGGGAATAGGCATCTCAATGATCAACTTTGCTTTATTAGGATATACTTTGATACCCCTTTGACTGATAATGTGACCCAATAGCTTGCCAGATATCACCTCGAATGTACATTTCTTCGGGCTCAGCCTGAGTCCATTTTTCTCAACGCGCGTGAGAAATCTCTCTAGAGCAATTGGATGCTCTTCTCTGATGTGAGACTTCACCATCATGTCATCCATATAGACCTCAACTTCTTTATGGATCAAATCATGCAACAGGGTTATTATGGCTCTCTGGTAGGTTGCACCTGCATTCTTCAAGCCAAAGGGCATGACCTTGTAGCAATAGGTCCCCCATTCTATGATGAAAGTTGTCTTCACCTTGTCTATAACTGCTATTAGGATCTGGTTGTATCCAGAGAATCCATCAGTAAAGGAATACATAGCACTAGCGACTGCGCTATCGACCAGCACGTCGATTTGAGGTAAAGGAAAGTCATCCTTTGGACATGCTTTGTTCAGATCCCTGTAGTCTATGCAGACTCTGACCCTGCCGTCTTTCTTGGGAACCGGAACCATATTGGCCAACCATTCTGGATAGTCAACCACCTTAAGGAATTTGGCATCCAACTGCTTCTGGACATCTTCCTTGACCTTCTGTACCCATTCTGGTCAGAGGAGCCGTAGTTTCTGCTTAACTGGCTTGAACCCCAGCTTGGTAGGAATTTTGTGTTCCGCGATGGATCTGTCGATACCCGACATGTCTTCATAGCCTAGAGTAAAGGCTTTTATGTGCTTTTTCAACGCGTTAATTATTTTTTTTCTCTCTTCAGAGGTCAAGTCTGATGCAATCTGAAGGAGACATGGCTTGTCATCTGTATTAATGTTAACATTTTGATGCATGATATGTTAATGTCAAAAATGCTCATGCTCATGCACAATGCCATCAGAATACACATCGTAAACATAAGCAAAGTTGCTCTTTATTGCTTCATACTTAGATGGGATTACATCATCATTAAAAAGTATAGAAATAGGGACATCAACATCCTTATATACAAGCTCTTCAAAGGTGCTCTCCACCAGCATGGCGATATCCTCATAGACATTTGGCAGCAGCAGGTCTTCAATGTTTAAGTTCTACAGCTTGGACCCTAGTGCAACGACTGTAGTGCGTTCTAGCTCCAGGCGGCCAGTGGTGAGATCAGCAACATCACTAAAGATTTGGAAAGTTTCATCAGAGCTGATGGCAAAAGCAACGGTAGTCTTCCCAGCTATTATCAGTTCTGACAGATCATAAACAATGCCAAAGATGGCAAACTGTTGCTCATAAAAGTCCTTTGAGTTAGGCAACTTGGGAGCATGATCATGCTGAGTCTCTCCTTGAATGAAAAGAACCATCTTGCACTCCTCTGGTTTATTTGAGTTGTAGGGATCAAAGCCAATGCAGTATCTCTCCTCCCACATGGCTATAGGAATATCACATTCAACCGGGCCTTGTTGATACAGGCCCAAACCCTTACCAGGCATGAAGTCCATCAGTTGCATCATCCTCTCCATAGTGGGAATCGGTTGGTATAAGTAGGATTCAGGCTCTCCAATATTGGCAATCTAAAAGCCGGTCATGAGAGGGACATCTTCTCTGATGCAGGCTAAGGCTACCTCATCATCAGCAGCAATAGTAACCACACCCTCATTGTGTGGGAACTTGATTTTCTGGTGCAGGGTGGATGGCACACCTCCTAGTGGATGGAACCATGGTCAGCCCAAGAGCAGCGCGAATGACACTGAAATGTCTAGAACTGTAAAATCCACCATTGACTTAATTGGCCCAAGAGTGACAGTGGCAATGAAGGTACCAGTAACCTCTCGTTTGGACTCGTCGTAGGCCTTGATAATGGTCTTACAGGGTTTGAGGTCTGAAAGCTGAATCCTGAGCTTAGGAAGTACTTTGAGTGGGCAGACATTAAAGCCAGAATCATCATCCACCATGACATAAGGGGTGGTGAAGTTTATGATGTTAACCTTAATGAACAGTGCCCTGTTGTGGTGGATTCCCTCAGCCGGTAAATCTGCATCAGAAAAGGTGATCATGCTGGATGGTAGCTCCCGGTTTACCAGCTAACTCCTTATGCTAAAGGTGGAAGCAAAGGGAGAGATTCTCATAGCAGAGAGTGCCTCGACGACGGCCCGTTGATGCTGTTGGGAGGATAGTACCAAGTCCCAGATGCTAATGTTGGCCTGGGTCTTCTTCAGATGTTTGACCACAACATTATCAGGTTGAGCAATCTGGTCAACTAGCAGCGGAGTTGGAACATTGCTTGGACCAGCTTGATCCCTAGTGGGCCTAACCTCGGTCAGCTTCTTGGGAGCTTCTGGTTTCTTCCCAAGGTCGGGAGGAGCGAATACCTTGCCACTACGAGTCATGTTGCGAACCCGAGAGGACATTTTGTTAGCACCTAACCCCTTCTGCTGCATGGATGGTTTTGGTGCTGGCTTGGCTACCTTAGGAGTCTCGGTTAACTTACCCTTATCAAAAGCTTGTGCATCTGATACTTTAGGTTTGGAGGATTTCTGAGTAGTTGCAGACTCATCCTCTGAGCTCTCATACCATATGTCAATGGCACCAATGTCAAATCCACCACCGGGGCGGAAGGTAATGGTAGGCAGTTGAGCATTCCCCTTACTTCTGAGAGGAGAAAAGGAGCTTAGGATCAAGGATTCTGGAAATCCTGATTGGATCATGTAGGTGCGGTTGGCCTTATGGTAGTTTGGTAGTGGGTTCATCTTGGTAGACGGTTTGGATTTCTCAGGGTCCTCAATCTCACCAGAGTCAATGAGGTTTTGAATGATAAGTCTGAGGGAGTGACAATCATCAATGTTGTGGCCATGATGTTGGTGGTAGTGGCAGTAGGTTTTAGTGTCTACTGTGGCTAGAGGTAGTGTTTTGAAGTTTGGCTCTAGGGGCTTGATGAGTTTGGCTTTAAGGAGATGGCTAAAAACCTTAGAAAGTGGCATTCCAAGATCTGAGAATTTCTAGGATGGCATAGTATTCTGGAGTATGGGATTTGGTGTTTGCACGACATTGATGTACTGTGGTTTTGGTATTTACAGGGCATTGGCGTAGTGAGGTTTCAGTTGTGTTTGTATGTAGGTTGCGGTTTTGGGTTTTGGGAAGGAAAGCTCCTTTTTCTTACCCTCAGTCTGCTCGATGCGTTGTCCCACTGAGTAGATGTCCTCAAAAGTGTGGAACATTTGATACTTCAGCCTATCCTGATAGAGTGGCAGTGACCCCATGAT
>CANYBF011077837.1:0-19720 GCA_948192965.1 Dalechampia spathulata
TATTATTTTAATAGTATTTATCTTACTATTAAAATAATTTAATTTTAGATAATAAACCAGATAATTTTGATTGGTTTAAAATCCATTTGATTTATTAGATTAAGATAATCATTTAATCTAATTATTTTATAGATCAAAAATGTTTATTTAATTGAACCATAAAATATATTTCATTTATTAGATTAAAATAATTATTTAATCTAATTAATTTCATAGATCAAAAATATTTATTTAATTAATCTAGAAATTAATTTGAAATTTTTTGATATCTACATTTATGATTTTAATATAAAATTTACACGATGAAATGCAATTAGTAAGAATAATTTTAAAAAGTAAGATCATAAAGATAAGAATTTATTAATTTTTTCAATGCATATGTGGAATTAAATAAGATTTTTTTTTGAGATCAAGGAAGTAAAAAATTAGTAATAGAAATTTAGTTTTTTCTTTCCCGTGTTCTTCTTTTCTTAAAGTTCCTTTCCTTTTTTATTTTCTAGATGATACATAAAATTTCAAAAATATCAATTACAATAAATAGCGAATTGATAGAAATTTGGTATTATATTTATACTAATAAGGAAAATCCAGTATTAAATATTCATATAGAAAATAATATTTTTTTCACTTTTAAAATTTTATAAAGGGAAATTGGAAAACTTTATTTTTATCTCTTTTTTAAAAATTTATGAATTAAAATATTTTATTTTATCTTTCAAAAATAATTTCTTAATTTTATATGGCAAGACTAGTTATTTATCTAGTAAGTTAACTTGTTTTGCAACTTTAGTCAAAAATTTTAAACCTTTTAATGTGCTCCAACAATTTTTTGAGTTGAATCAATTTTATCCAATGATTCAAATCGTATGTTTTGCCTAAGGTGTTATTCCTGACATAACATTCATCGTGCCAATCCAGCTATAGTAAAACACACCTTTTTAGATAAAAGGGAGTGCAAAAATTGACATCATTTTAAATTTAAGGAAAAGACAGATCATATTTATTTCCTTCCTAATTTCATCTTCCAAACATAAACCTAAAATTCATCTTCCTCTTCCTCTATCGACTTTCCTCTATTAATGTTTAAAATTTAAATCCTTTTCCTATTCATCTATTCAACCTCAATATCTTGTCTTCTTCCTTTGACAAACATAAATTTATTGCCATGTTGATTTTAAAATTTAAACTTGCTTTTGTTATTGTGGTCATCCATGTTGATCGAAGGTGTTAATAACAAACAGTAATCTTGGTCAATCTTTTTAGAGCTATGAAAATTTGAATGTAAGAGGAAATATTTTTAATTAACTATTATTATTTGAGGTTATTAATTATTTGTTTGGGTTGAGTGATTGTGTATTTAAGTGTAAATTATTGGAATTTATGGTTTATTAAAATATAGTTAATAATTTATGTACATAATTCAAGCAATGATTTTTTAAATAGCAAGAAGACTGGGTAAATGAGCAAACATTATTGGTTTTGATAGAGCTTAGGAGACTAAATTATAATTTGGATAAGGTTGATTTTATGATGAATAACACAGAGATGATGACAGAGAATAGAGTTAAAAGGACAATTAAAGAAAAATGAAGATTTGATTATTGGAATGAAAGGGAGGATTCACATGTATAGGCTAACAATTTATGTTATTATTGGGATGTTAGTTTATGTATTGTATTATTAAGAATGACTAATTTTATTTGTAGGTTGATCAAAAATGTAATCCTTAGAAATATTTTAAAGGTTATCATTCATAATTGAAGATGAATGAGTTGTGATGCTATTTTGGAATTTTTCATGTTGTAAAAACTTTAATTTTTTAATGGAATTAGTGGATGTAAGCTTTGTATTAGTGTTACTTTGTTGAATTGAACATGATCTGATAAGTAAAAAGTATAACATGAATTGAAAGTATACTATCAAAAAGTATAAAGTATAATATGACTATAGGCATGGTTATTACCATGGTATCATTGACAAGTTAGCTTGCTTTGAAATAACTCTAACTATTATTATTCGTCATCAATAATTGTTACTTATGGCTTTTGAGAGTTACATTCCTTCTTCTTATGACCCATTTGGTCACAAACTTGTTGCATTTGAAGTTTGATTACCCTATGACTCTTCTTTTTGTAATATGGACATGACAGATTATTTCCACTTTTCTTATCATTGCAACCAAGAATTATTTGGCAACTAAATTATTTATACTAGTCAAAAAAATCCTTTTGCTAATATAATAAGAATTAATGTTGGCATATAAAGAGAAAAAAATGTTATAAGGATCGAAAAGATGATCCTCAAAAACTACCATCATAAAAACTGCTAAGAACCACTCTTTTTCATGTTTCTAATCTAGGCCCTTCAATTTATGATCTAATGGCTCAAATCAAAGTGAAAATACATATAAAATCATGACTTAAGGATCTAACATGAGTCATATTGCCCTTAACACAAGTCATCTTGCACTCAATATGAGTCATGTTCAGTTTTAAGGATGGAATTTGAACATGTCAAGTCCAACATGAGTCATGTTATCTTTAACACAATTCTTGTTCATCATATTCTCAAATCATCAAGCAAATATGAGGCTAACAGACTCATGTTGACCATGATATGACCTATATTCAACATTTCTTCCAAAAATGTAATTTATTCAAACCTAACTTTAGTTATGTTGCCCTTGACATAACTCACATTCCATGAAAACTATAAAATTAAGCATGAACAAGTCTTATAAGCCTATAAAACCATGAGCAATGATTTTACATATAAATTTAGATGAGAATATGATAATGATTAGGAATAACATTCATGAAACAAAGAGTTATGATTAAACATGTAAAATTCTATAGCTAAATAACCTAAATATGTAAAACGAAGTATATGACAAGTGTTATATGCAAGATACAGAAAATGCAATGTATATACATGAAAATATGATTGCTTGAAGATAAAAACATGTAAGTTATGTTTATCAATTAACTTGAGTATTAAAACATTTGCTTGCACCTAAAACATTTGAGTATAAAAACATTTCACTTTCATAAATCAACATCAATATGGCATTAACCATCTATATGCACCTAAAATTTCCAATTACCATTTCCTACATAGTTCCACTTAAAAGAAGGCTAACTTGTATGCCAATTTTAGATTTTCATGAAATTATCAATTAGCTTCTAACGACATATAATATAATCCCATTCTTAATGAAGATATAGTTAAAATAGCTTACATATCCATCAATAAGCTTTTACATCCAGCTTATACATTGTCAAGACAAGTTATACATCCATTAACAAATCAGTAAAATCGATAAATAGCATATCAGTAGTATTGCATTGTATAATATCTAATTAAAAAAGGGTTTACATAATATTTGAATAAAAGTAGTAGCATTGGAACCCTAAACATATAATTTTTATACAAATAATTAGTAATATTTGAACCCTGAATGCATAGCCAGTACCAAAATAATTGTTTGAACCCTAAATACATAACTATAAGCCAATATCATCATAAACATATCAATTTTTAGCTTGGCTTAGGTAGTATATTGAAATCTTCAACAATTTGGATCTTTGTATTTTGATTGGTATTGATTGAGCTCTTAGTTGTTGCTTATAAAATACTTTCACTCATAAGTTGTGTGTTTAAATTTCCTGGAATTGAACTTTGGCTTGTTGTGTACTTTGATTTCTTGGATGATATTTTAACAACATTTGTTGTTTATCTTGATCCACTTACAAATCTTACATTAGTTTCACCTGACATTAACAATATACATAAAAATAATGATCATATGGTTAGATGATGGAAAAGAAACTAAATAAATAGTTCAATAAAACATTTAAATTCATACTCTAAAATACATGTTCCTTGTCTCAATGGATATGTTAAGCCCATAACCTTTTCTAGCTTGATTTGTTTCTCAAGTAATAATTTTCTTATCAACACCATATCTTTGTACTGATGTGTAATTAGAAGCAATTAATCTTGGAATTTATGATAGACTCTAAAGCAGTTGTTTAATTTAATCTTGTAATATCTTAAGATATATATGAAGAGGTTAGAGCATTTTTCATTCTATATCAAGATAAAATCATACCTTGTATTAAATTAATGAAATAATATTTAAACTAAAATAGAGTAATGACTAATTTAAGAATTTCATTTAATTTGTTCATTACAAATTTTGAGGTGGAGGGTTATCCTTCCTCGAGCATCCTCTTCAATTATGACCATACTCATAACAAACCTTACATTTGATTTACACCCCCATGCTTGCTTAGTTTTCATCTACCTTTTTGGTCATATTTCTCCTCATTAGTCTTCTTTCTTTTACTTTAGATATGCTTGACATTTTTTTGTACCTTAGCAGGTACATATGATCCCCACTAACTGAAGTCCATATTTTAAGACCATTAAGAGGCTCAAGTGACCAATTAAATATATTTTGATCTATAAAATTGTTAAATTAAATAATGATTTTAATCTAATAAATGAAATATATTTTATGCATCAATTAAATAAATATTTTTTATCCATAAAATAATTAGATTAAATAATTATTTTAGTTTAAATAAGTTAAATAAAGATTTTAGACTAATCAAATTATTGGATTTATTATCTAAATTTAAATTATTTTAATAATAAGATAAATATTATTAAAATAATAAATAATTAAAGTGATAATTATTTTGATAATTCTATCACTTTAAAGTGATAAGATAGGGGTTCAATCTTCAAATTCCTCTAATCCAAATCACTATAAATAGGAGGCCTCCCCTTCATTCCAAAACACATACATTTGGAAGCCAAAAGCTAGAAGCAATAAAAAGCTCTTAAGTTTCAAGCTCTCAACTCTTCAAGGCCTTAAGGTGTTCTTTAAGATCCAAGGCATTTTTCAAGTTCATTAAGACATTCAAGGAGTTCATCAAGTTCATTAAGGTGTTCTTCCTCTAAGGTGAAGTTTGATTCAAGATCAAGCCCCTAAAACACTTGAATTGTGTTCTTTATCAAAAATCAACTTTAATTCAAGATCAAGCTACAAAAGCTCTTGAATCAAGTTTTTACTTCAAAATTTGAATCAAATATTTTAGATTATAACCCACTTCAAATTAATAAATTTATTTATTGCTTAATTTCTAATTCAATATTATTTTATTTTATAGATTTTGCACATTACAAATTTTAGCACGCCTGGTGGGACTTCTCTATGTCTCATCTTCAATTTCAAAAGAAAAATCAAATCTTCAATATAAATGGCATTTGAGAAGGGTAACTCAATGATACCAAGGAAGTACAACCTCTGCCCAAGAGCTTCTCAAGTTCAAACTCCTCTCTCATTGCTTGGTGGTGGGTTAAATGCTTATGATAATCCTAACAGCATGACAAAGATAAAATCAATCATAAAGTTATTTGAGCAATAATAAATGATGCCTTCACCAAAGTTGGGGGAAAAAATTAGAGTGTTAAAGGAAGTTGGTTTCTTATCCTTAATAAAATCTTGTGACGAGGAAGTAGATCAAGGTGGAAGTTTTACTCTATAATCAGCCCAATAAATTTTTTCTCTAACCAATCTTGGTGGTACTATATCCATGATGGTGACTAATACTACTTCACTTGAACATCAAGTTACCAACTTGATCATATTGATGGAATAGCTCATGAGCAAGACCAAGGAAAAAGATGATGAAATTGCATCTTTGATCATAAAGTTGGCAAGCATGACTTGGAAGACTACTGTTAAGGTAGAATTTAACTCGTTAGCTAATCAAGAAAGAGAGGAAGGTGCTTCAGTAACAAATGCTGTAAGTAGTACTCAAGTAGTGGCCAACAACCTAATCTCCACAGTTCAGCTGGAAGAGCTCATTAAGAAATCTATTAAGAAGTAAGTTGAGTTGTCAATGTAGCTTTCTTATTCATATGCAAAGCCATACACCCCTTGGATTGACCTAATAAAGATGCTAACAAATTATCAACCTTCAAAGTTTCAATAGTTTGATGGCAAAGGCAATCCAAGACAGTATGTTGCTCACTTTATGGAAATATGCAATAATGCTGGCACCGATGGTAATCTACTTGTCAAGAAGTTTGTATGATACTTAAAAGGTAATGCCTTTGATTAGTACACTGACCTCGAGACTAGTTTAATTGATAATTAGGAGCAACTTGAGTGGGAATTTCTCAACCATTTTTATAGCACCTGATGCATTATCAACATGATTGAGTTAACTATGACTTGCTAATGGAAAGATGATGTTATGATAGATTACATCTAAAGATGGAGGAATCTCAGCTTGAATTGCAAATATCATCTTTCTGAAACCTCTATAATAGACATGTGCATCAAGGGCATGAATTGGGGATTGCGTTACATTCTTTAAGTAATAAAATCAAGTACCTTTGAAGAATTGGTGACTCATGCCCATGATATGGAGCTTAGTATTTTGGATGCTGGTCATCAAAATATCTCAGTATAAGATCCAAAGAAAGACAAGGAGAAGTTAGAAATATGTAAGACCGTCAAGCCTAATTTGAAGCTTAAGAATAAGTAATCATTAATTGAAGCTCTACTCCAATCGAGATTAACTCTAAGGTTAGAAAGAAAAAGGAAATGAAGTTAATTACTTTCCAAAGTTAAGAGAGGAAGATTGCTTCTTTGAAGGAAAGACCAGAAAAGAAATACCCTTTCCTTGATTTTGATGTTTTAAGTATACTTGATAATTTTCTTAAAGCTAAACTCATCAAGCTCCCACTAATGAAACATCTAGAGCAAGCCAATCAGAGTAAGGATGTAAAGTACTACAAGTACCATTGCTTATTAGGTCATCCAGTGGAGAAATGCTTTGTATTAAAAGATAAAATCATGGAGATAAAAGCACAAGGTATAATTACTTTTAATAAGAAGGAAGCAAGTTCAAATGTAATTACCATTGAGGATTTGAGCCCTCAAGCATTTTATATGGTGGAAATTAGTTTTAGGCCTTTTAAACCTATAACTTTTGAAGTTCCTTGCATTCAACACTTGGTGATGCATGAAGAGGTATTACAATTAAGTCCTGATGTAGGAAGTAAAATTTCAAGTAATTCTGATAATGAAGGATGGATTCTTGTGAAATGATAAAGGAGTCAATGTAAGAGTTTGCCAAAATCAACCCCAAGTCCTTAAAGAACCAAAGTGAAGAGAAGAGCACCAAAGGCTTCAAATAAGCCTAAGGCAAAAAAGTCGAAGGTTAAGAGATCAAGAAAGATATCTCTATTCCCTCAACCAGATTTTGAATTTGAGAAAGAACCAAGGATGCTTGTCACCTTAGTTGATTACATGCTTGAAGTTTTCACATGTTATCAAGTGGAGGGAGAAGAAGACTCAATGGTACAGGAAGGAGTTGAGGAAAAAGAAGTTTGTTCTCATTGTCACATCGGTAACTCATGTGCAGAAGAAATCACTTTCACCAAAGATGACATGTTATTAGGCTCAAAATTTCATATCCATCCATTATTTGTCATCAGGTTCATTTGTGAGCAAAAGGTAAAAAGGATTCTGGTGGACGATGGTTCAGTTATGAATATCCTTCATTTGAAGATGTTAAAACAACTTGGCATCCCGATGGATGAGTTGATGCAGAACCAGTTAATGATTTAAGAATTCGACTAAGGCAGTCAAAGAGCAATAGGCAAGATCCATCTTGACTTATATATTGATCAAATGGAATTAAATTCTCTATTCAATATTTTAAAGATGATGAAATAGTCACTTCTTTACACCTGAGTATAACTAAAATTGATAAAGAAGATTTAGTGATCGAGGAAAATGAAGATGAAGCTCCATAAACTTTTGAAGAGGGAAATAAGACCACAATTGATAAATTGAAAAATACTAACTTGGTATTCAATGATACTCCCTGTCTAGTTTTTCTAAGTGAAAATCTAGCTCAAGAAGATGTAGAGGACTTTAAAAACCTTATCTTGGAGTTTCATGATGTCTTTGCATGGTCTTACAAGGAAATGCCTGGACTTGATCCCAAGGTCGTAGTTTATCACCTGTCAATCAAAAAGGGGCAAAGGTGATTAAATAAGTTCAAAGGAAGTTTTGATTAGAATTACTTTTGTAAATTGAGGCTTAGATTAATAAGTTGATTGATGTTAGCTTCATTGAAGAAGTTAAATATCCAACTTGGGTTTCAAATATTATTCCAGTAAGAAAGAATAAAGAATATTGAAGAAGTCATATATTTTTATGACCTCAATAATGCTTGCCCAAAGGATGGTTTTCCATTACCTCTAATTCAGATCATGATTGACTTTACAATAGGTTATGAGAGGTCATCATAACTTGGCAGATCATCCGAGTATAATCAAATTCTTATGGCAGTAGAAGATACTAAAGCTATAGCTTTTCAAACTCCAAAGGGGATCTATTACTATAAAGTCATATCTTTTAGATTAAAAAATGAAAGTGCAACATACCAACGGGCTATGCAAAAGATCCTTGATGACATGCTTCATAAAAAAAGTTGAATGTTATATGGATGATCTTATGGTAAAATCAAGGAAAGCTACTGATCATTTGTAAGACTTATGATAGGTATTCGAGTGTCTTCAAAAATATAACTTGAAGATGAATCCTTTGAAGTATGCTTTTAAGGTATCTGTTGGCTTTATTATAAGGTATCAAGGGATTGAGATCAATCAATCTAATGTCATCCTCAAAATTCCAGAACTAAGAAATATTCATGATTTGAAGAGCCTCCAAAGAAAATTGGCCTATATTAAAAGGTCCATCTCAAATTTGGCTAGAAGGTGTCAATCTTTTGGTCACTTGATGAAAAAAGATGTTCCTTTCAAATATGATAGAGCATTTGCTAATGTCTTTAATAGCCTGAAAGCTTATCTTCTGAACCCACATGTGCTAAATGCACCAATAATCAAGCAGCCTTTCATTTTATATACATTAGTGAATAAACAATCTTTAGGGGTTTTACTGGTACAGAAAAATGATGGAGGAAAAGAGGGTGCACTCTACTACCTTAGTAGAATGATGAATGGGGCTAAATTAAATTATTCTCCAATTGAGAAGATGTGCTTATCTTTAATGTTTCCAATTAAAAAATTGAGGCATTATCTATAAGCTCATACTATATACTTGACTTTGAAGGCAGATCTTATCAAGTACATCCTATCAATACCTACCCTCTCATGAAGATTGGCTAAATAAGCAGTGTTATTATAAGAGTTCAAGACTATCTATTGCTTTAAAATGCAATTAGAGGTCCAGTTCTTATTGATTTCTTAGCTGATCATCCAATTCCTAATCATTGGGAGTTTTCTGATGATCTTCCCAATGATGAAATTTTCTTTATAGAAGTTCCAAGACCTTAGAGGATGTTCTTTGATGGAGCAATAAAGCAAGAGGGGGCAGGAACTTGGGTTGTTTTCTTTAGTCTTGAAGGTGAAGTTCTACGATTTGCATTTACCCTTAAAAGAAAAATGCTCAAATAATATGGCAGTGTATTAGGCCTTGATCCTTGGAATCAAAATGGCAGCTAACATAGAGATCTCAAATATTAAAGTATTTGAAGATTCAAAGTTGATTGTCAATCAAATACTCTTGTTGTATAAAGTAAAGAAAGTTAATTTATTGCCTTATTATGAGTATACTTCAACACTGCTTAATCAATTTGACAACTTCTCAATCAAACATATGTCATGAGAAGATAATCAATGAGTTAATGCTTTAGTAAACTTAGCATTAATATTATCATTACCAAATGATGCAGTTGAAGTTCTTGTTTATGAAAGATGGATTGTGCTATCATCACTTTACCTTGAAAACAAAGATAAAAAAGAGGTGGTGAATTATATTTCTGTATATGAAACTGATGCAAAAGATTGGTGACAACCGCTTATTGATTATTTAGAGCATGAAAAGCTGCCTAAAGACTTACTCCATAAAACTGTAGTTAGGAGGCAGGCATTAAGATTCATTTACTGTAAGGTAACTCTATATAAATGTTCCTTTGATGGCATCTTCTTGTGTTACCTTAAGGAAAATGAAGCTGCTAAGGATGTGCAAGAAGCACACTTGGGGTGTGTGGGGCTCATCAAGTTTGTCTAATGCTTTACTTCCAAATTAAAAAGAATGAGGTATTATTAGCTTACAATGGTTAAAGATTGTATGAAATATGTTAAAAGATATCAAGAGTGTTAATTTCATGCAAACGTGATACGCCAACCTCCAGAACCACTTCATCCAACTATTACGTCTTGGCCTTTGGATGCTTAGGGACTTGATGTGATACGACCTTTGTCAAAAAGCTCTAGTGATCATCTTTACATCTTTACTGCAACAGACTATTTCTCCAAATGGGCTGAAGCTATGGCATGTAAAGAGGTGAAAGAGGAGATAGTTGTAAGCTTCATTCAAAAAACTATCATATATCATTACGGTGTGCCTCATTACATTATAATGGATAATGGTAGGTCATTTTATAACAAGATAATGGATCAGTTATGTGAGCGGTTTAGATTCAAGAAATGTTGCTCTTTAATGTATAATGCACATGCTAATGTCCTTGCTGAAGCTTTCAATAAAACTTTATATAATCTCCTTAAAAAGATTGCAAGTTGATCAAAAAGAGATTGACATGAAAGAATAGGAGAAGCTTTGTGGGTTTATCAAACCACATACTGAACACCTACATAAGTAACTCCATATTCACTTGTCTATGGTGTGAAGGATGTATTGCCTCTTGAGCAATAAATCCCATCTTTGAGGATAGTGGTTCAAGAAGGACTCTTAAGTGAAGATAATATTTGATTATGCTTTTAAAAGTTGGAAGCATTAGATGAAAAGCATATGGATGCTTAACAATGCTTACAATGCTATCAAGCTAGGTTGTCAAGAGCATTTAACAAGGAAGTAAGGCCATGATCTTTTCAAGTTGGAGATCTTGTTATTGCTATAAGATGACCAATCATCATATCTCGACATATGTGTAATAAGTTCTTATCAAACTGGAATAGACCATATATTGTACAAGAAGTATATTCAAATGATGCATATAAGATTGTTGATAAAGATGGAGTGCATATTGGACCTATTAATGGCAAACCAAATAAAAAATTCATTGTAGTTGAAATACATTTGACTTGATCCTTCTTATCAAGGTACATAGGTAGCTTAGTAATATGCTAAGTTTAGTCACATAAATAAAAAAAACTTAGTATTATGCTAAGTAAAATAAAATCTGAGTGATATATACAAAAAGAAATAGAATGTTTATTAACAAAAAATGAATATTCTATTATAAAGAGAAAATGGAACTTATATTTTCCATACAAAATCTTCTAAGTCAACTCTTTCTACCTTTAATATATTTCTAAGTTATTACAAAGATTCTTCTTCAGATGGATCTTAGAAAAGAGTATTCTCTACAACTGATTTCTCTTCCTTAATGTTGGTGATGTCTGCTTGGATATCAAGGACTTCCTTCTCTACATCATTTAAAGAGAGTTTAAGTCTTTCTTTCTTTGCATGAAGTCTCTGAATCTCATTGTCAATCTCAAGTAAGTCATCCACAATTAAGCTGTGCTTCTTGGAAGCTTCAACTTCAAGAGATCTTGCATTATCTAATCTCTTAGAAATTTCTCCAAGTTTCTTTAAATGAGACTCCATTAATGACTTGGAAGCTAAGGAAGACTCCTTTTCATGAAGATTGTTGTTTGTTTAAATATAGTCTTCAAGAAATTTCTTAGGAATTGAAACATTAATCTTTTCTACTTGTTGAATCTCATTCAAGATAGTAAGAACTTTGTCAATAAATGAGGGAACTTCACTAAAAGGTGCATTTGTTATCTTCAAGAATAAGTTCATCCATGTATAGGCAACTACATTGCAGTGATGCCTTTATAAGAAGTCATCTCCATAAAATTAAGAAAGTGTAAATAGGGCGACATGAGTAGTTTTCTCTTGACTTTGCTCTACATGCTCAACTTCTTTAGTAGCTTCTATGATAATAGTAAAAGCATAATTCACTGAAATTAATTCTTGTTCCAAGTTTCCTTATCAAAAAAATTGTCATGATAAATATTAAGTAAAAAAAATGAAATAAAGAAACCAAGTTCAAAAGAAAAGATTATTACAAGATTATTAGGAAATGAAGAAGAATGGATGTCATTCAGCAGGGCTAAATTGATCACTAGAGCCTCATCAGATTTATGAGTCTTTGGTCTCTTCCAGCAATAATTAGAGCTTGACTCAGATTCATCCTTAGGATAGCCCTTTTATATGGTCTCATATCTAGGAAATGTCTGTGAGGATTGGAATCACCACAACCCTCTTGATTAGATACTCTCATAAGAGTCTTATCCTTTAATGTATTCTACAAGGAAGGCTAAGGACTAAGGACTAAGTTTTGTTGAGATCTTGAAGTTGGAGGATTTATCATGATAGCTTCATGATTGGGTCTCTTTTGAACTCTAACTGGATTAGGCTAATCCTGTTTAGTAGTAGAAGAGGCTCAAGACCACTCCTTGGATCATCACTTAACATAGTTTTCAGTTGTATAAAAAGGCTCCTTTAGGACTTTGGAGGGTAGTATGGTCTTTGATTAACTCCTGAGACTTGTTAAGAACTTCTAAAATTGGAGAACTTCCTTCAAAGTAGGTTATCTCATTGGCTTTTGAAGATCATCAAGGATGTCTTGAGTGAAGTAAAAATGCCTACTAAATCTGGTAGGCAATGTGCTTGAATATAATACATGTCCCTACAATGAAAAGTTAAATAATGAGATCAAATAATATTAATATATTTAATCTAGTTAACTGGACCATTATAAAAGTATCATTATCAATAATGGTTGTTTTTAGAGGTAGGAAGATCATATGTTTAGTCTCAAATTAGCCTTCCCTGAAAAGGTTCTCTACTTCATGATCTTTGAAGAAGCAAGCCATCCTTAAGCCTTCGTAACAAGTCATGTGAGTAGGACTTTCATTCTTCCATTCAAAGAAGTGAGTATC
Organism: Dalechampia spathulata; assembly: GCA_948192965.1. NCBI lineage: Eukaryota > Viridiplantae > Streptophyta > Magnoliopsida > Malpighiales > Euphorbiaceae > Dalechampia > Dalechampia spathulata. Next base: position 13,027 of record CANYBF011077837.1, read on the forward strand.
ATACCTATCTACTAACCAACCATAGACAAAATGAACTAGAAAGTAAACATCGCTAGAGTTCAGGTTGGTAGAGTTAGAAATTTTACTCAATCCATGATAGATCCTAGCTAAGACTAGAATTACTAAGCAAAGGTTATCTCCCATGGCCATCATGCTTGCAACTTTAAAAGTGTTAGGCTGGATAAGATTTGGAACTCCATGAGGTAGTATGAATTTACATAGCTAACAATAAAGAAAAGTGATTAAGTAAATCTCATCTTTTAAAGCACGATCCTTGATGTCAAGAAGGATGAAAGGACGTTGCCATGTTTTACTCTAAGATAAGCCTTGCTAATTATTCCAGATGGGTAAAATGTCTTCTTTAGAGCTGAAGTTCTTTTCAAGTAGTCTTTTCTTGAAGGTTCAACATATCTGGTAGCTTTACAAAATCAAAACTTGATCTAATCATCAATCTTCATATGGTGTTGGTCATTAACAAGCTTGTGATAAGCATGGAACAAATATTGACAACTTGGTGGAAGAAATTCATTACCATTATTAGAGCCTATGAGTTCTTTAGTAAAAAGTATAACTTTATCATAGAAGGTATCTGAGATGGGAAGTTTGCTTAAAGAATGCAAATCCCAAAGTAAAATTGAATCTTCTTTAAGAGGCAGGTAAAGAGTGTTGGTGGATGGACTCTAATGCTTATAGAAGTATTGCATGATGCAAGCAAACTTGTCATAAATGAAGAGTGATGCAAAGATAACATTATAAATGCAAGCCTATGTAAGCAATGACTTATTTACTGTAAGAATATCTTTGAACCATTCTTAATAATATGGAGAATAAGAGAATTCACTAATGTTAAAGGTGGACGACCATGATACTTCTTTGATAACAGTATACTCTTTTAATAAGGGCAACTCATTAGGAGACCTTTTTGGAGACTTGAAAGAGGACTTCAAAAGCAAACAAGTTGACTTGATGATGTCTTGGCTTGAGTTAGTAAATTCATGGGAAGCTTTCTCTAACTAAATTGATAAAAATGGAACCATCATTGAAGATTCTCTAACCAAGTTGATAAAAATGGAACCATCATTGAAGAAGGCCATGATGAAGCAAAACATCTAATAATAGGAGTTTGGACATGTAAAATTGTTTTTAGATGCATGTGGTTGCTCTTGACTTATAAAATCTTGATGCATGATCGTTGCTTATCGTCAATGTGAGCTTTGATTTGAATCATCTTTACTTTAAGAGACTAACTATGATAGCTAGATCACCCCAAGTTGAGTTAAAAAAGCACACAATTAGTGAATTTTAATCACTTGTTGGTTAGCTATCTTGGCTTGTCAAGTTAAGTAATTCTAGGGAATGAGTCATTAAAACAAAGAGCCTTACACATCAAATCTTTAAATTGCTTAAATCTTGGATATTGAGTCTTGAGTCTTGAGTCTTGACTAATCATAAGAATCAGGTAACCCTAAGATAATTGACTAAATTTATAGTCACGTCATTTTGATTTCTTGGGATAGTTGAAGTGATGATTGTCTTCCTCGATGATTGGATCATGGAGTGGCTTAAATCTTCAATTTGTTTGAATCTTAGTTAAATGTGATAATCAAGTTACCCTAAAATAATTAACTAATTTTATAGTCAAATTATTTTACCGGTTCAATTATTCGTAATAATCAAGTAATCTTGAGGGTAGTCGCCTTTATGGTATTAATTAATTCTTCAAGTGTCTTGAGTCTCTTGAATTTTGATTAAATTCAATAATCAAATCACTCCAAGATAATTAACTAATTTAATAGTCAAGTTGCCTTACCGGTTTCATTATTCATGATAATCAAATAGTCTCAAAAATGGATCACCTTGATGGAGGTAGTTGAATGGTGTTCTTATCACATCCTTATTTTTAGCACGAAAAAGTATTAATGATTCAAGTGATGAAATTACCCCCTAAATAATAAAAAAAAAGGGTAATAATGTGGAATTATGAAAATACATGCATTTCAAAATATTATGATAATGATATGAAATATTTATCAGGATTAAGAAATGATGATAAGATGATAGTAGATTAAGTCGAATGCGAAAAATAAGCTTGAACGTGTAAAATTGGATTGAGCGATAAATTACATGGATATCGAGGTAAAAATATTTACGTATGCATGGAAATACATGCAATTGAGGAATTAAGATAAATTATAATTGTGTTTTGTCACGTCTTTCAATTGTGTAATATGCTTCATGCTTCCATATAATGACTATTAACTTCCTAACTGAGGAAATCAATAATTATCCTACAAAGGATCTTATACATTCCGTAAAATTTTTTTTTTTATATATATAGACCAATTACTAACATGCATCTCATATTTATTCAAACCATTTATTGTTTCATATTATACATTATAATTATGTCATCAAAGTTACAATATACACACATTCATATTTTACATTTCTTTAATTTTTTTTTTGCCAAACTTACTTATTTGACTGCCAGAGTACTTGATTTAAATAGTTGCATGATAATTTATAATGATAGAAGTCTGACAAAATACTTAAACCATTTACCAACAAAACGTTGATATGTTCAGCTACTTTATTGAGGTTCCATTTCTGCAACTTTGCTTGGTCCTGTATTTATCAATTGACAAACGCTGAGAATAAACTCAGTGGTGCTAGTTAAATTGTAAAGCATTTATATTTCACAAAATGTTGATGCCAAGAATTCAATATATCAAACATGACAAACAACAAGCATGTTTCATTTTTGTAACATGTCATAAAGGTATTAATTATTTAATACGACTAGGATAAAGTTTTAATCTGAAGAAATATTCAAGAGCAATTGATTGATTTATTTAATCATATCATAGATTCACATTATCATATGTCGTATGCCATGAAATATGAACAGTGTGTATTTATGGAAATGCATTTATGCTATGCATTCTCCCTCTTATTACTCGTTCATCATATTATTTGATGCACATATACTGGGTCTTTCATTATATCATAACTTGATTCTAAACAAATGAGCTCATTTAATTTAAATTCCATTTCTTTTATTCCATGATAATATATTATTCTATTCCCGTAGGAATTTATATCATTGCGCCCAACATAATCATTTAGCCTTTTTCTCATATCACATCATATTCATTTTCTCCTTATATCACCATGTAATGCTATGCTATGTATATGTTAAGTGTTTTATGTTCATGATATATATAGCAAATGCATAATTAAATTAAATTGTTGTAATGTTATTGCATTACCAAACCTTTGCCTCTTTGATCATTTAATGATCGAGGACTTTAAACATTCTAGCACAAACCTGGTATGTCTTTCCCTTTGTTAATATCCTTTGGTGATTCATGAATATTTTCCACGGATTTACCTATTTCACAATCAATATTAATCTTTTATTAGTAATTAAATTCATCTTTTATTCTTCCTATATTTTTAATTACAGCGTAACTCACTAGCATTCTTAATTCATTTAATAATAATTTATTTCATGTTTAAATCATTTTATTTTATTTTATTTAATACTTTAACACTATTATTACTTGCTATGTGTTTAAATCATATTTTAACTTAAGTTAAAGTCTTAACTATTACCTTACCTTTTCATTTTATAAAATAACTATATTTATAAAATAAAACATATCTCAAAACTACTGCTTAAGTCAATAAATAAACCATTTAATCATATAATGTACATCCTATCATATCGTAAATAAAGAATTACATAATTATTTAAAGTTGATTCTATCCTTATTTCCATAAGTCACTTTTAACATTCTTATTATTCTTTCTACCAAGTAAATAAAGTAATACCACAGAAACTTTATTATATATAACTCTACGCAATTTCATTTGATTCACATAATCATAGCCTAAAACAAAACTATTTTATTTATAGTAACTAAAAACCTTATTAAAATCCCATCATAATATTTATGTATTATTATTTTTAAAACTCAATTAATATTAACCAGTTATCAAACAAAATTTCATTATCAAATTAATATCCCCTCATGAAGCTACTGTTTAATCATGATTTCATATTATAACAGTTAATAACTTATTAATCTGTTATTTCATCAGCGACTTATTATGATTTAAATCAAACCCCACTAGTACTTATATTATGAAGCTCCTTACTGTCAAAATAAAATAATAAAACAATTACTAGTTTAAATGTTGTAAATCAATACTTAGAATTATAAATTTTGTTTTTAAAAAAACTTGATTCATAAATTCGCCTTAAAGCAATTACTAATTAAAACAGTAACTCTGTTATAAATATTTTATTTCTTTCAACATTAAAATATACTATATACTTAAACATCCTTAAATTCCCCCTTTCTTAAAACCAATTATCATCAAATAGTCTTCTTTGAAATCATTTCCTAAGACTTTGTCATAAATTAGTATCCCAAATGAAGTTAATTAATTTAATCGAGCATTTAACCGAAATAATCAAACTTCATATATCAATGTATATTAAAATTTTAAGAACATCTTCTATGTTTTGTTTAAATGAATTTTAATCTTAATTAAATTTACCATCTTATGTATTTATCTAATAACCATAATTTATGTATACAAAGTTTAATACTATAAACCACATATAGTATTCATTCTATAAATATATAGATTTTTATTTTTATTTTTTTTATTTTTTTATGTAACCAATATTAATTTTGTAAATATATATAGCTTTTATTTTAAAAAAAAAACAGAAATAGCAGGTTCTATTATATTATGGATGGCAAGTAGGGCATCCCTTGTTATTTCAACAACCCTAATAATGCAACAAAAAGACACCATTACCCCTCTCTTTGATATTCCATACATATATACATGGGAATTTTGTATTAAATCTCACCAATCCTAAGCTAAATACATATTTCTACTCCCCTTAATTCTTAAATACATTTTTAAATAAATACCATCCTCCATCCAATAATATCCACTATCACCACCTATATATATATTTTTAATTCCCAAATGACTTTTACATATTCCACTTTCACTCTTATTATTTATTCTAATTAAAATATAATCTAATTTATTCTATTTATCTATTGATTATCTTCATATCACTCATTTTCTTATTATTTTATTTTATTTATTATTTTTTTTCTTATGACATCATCACCTAAAATTAATGACATCATCATGTCATAAAATTTCAAATTATAATTCGACTACCAATAACTAATTTTAATTATAAAATTTTTTGAATTCAATATTCATTTTTTGACATATCCTACTTCCTTAATATCACCTCAAGATATTTACTTAAATAAATAATACCTAATTATGACATCATAAATAAATTTTAATCCAAAATTTTCAAAATTTACATATATCTAATTTAAGTTAATACAAGCACAATGGTCAAAACTATTCAATCAAATTCACTGTCTATAACTCAAAATCCACATTTTAGTGTTGTTTAAAGTCTGTTTTAAGGGTTGCGGCAAAATTTTTAATGTCCTCTTTTAAACTTTAAACTCAATTCTTATCGTATCCTTGTCAACATAATCATAATTTCATATCATTAGCACACCAATAACATCGAAAACACAGCATAACATCTATTTATGAATGCACAACAAACCACTAAATGTAGGATATGACACATTTGGAGTATACATAATTCATAAATTAAGTATGATTAAGGATCGTATAAATGAATTATACGAGTGAAAAATGTATGTATAATATATATACATATAGAAATAATTGAGAATTAGTGAAAAATGGAATATTAAATAAGTATATTGAAATATTTATATCTAAGATGATTGATATAAAATAAGATTTAAGAATATAGAAAAGAAAGTTTAATTAAGTGGGAATTAATTTATGATGTCATAAATGACAATGATTATGTAAGTGAATAACCTTAATTATGGTTTTAATTTTATTAAGAATGATTAATTAAGGATTGATCATACATTTATGAAGATATATTATGGTATGAAAATATTTGAAAAGTTAAATTAGTAATTTTTGTTAATGACATTATGATGATGTCATAATTAGACATGATGATGTCAGAATTGAATTACGGAATTTATGGAGTGAATAAATGAGAATTATTTAAAGGATAAGAGATAATAATAAAGTATTGTTTTTGACATGTGATGAAATGAATTAAATAAATTATAGAATATAAAAAGGAAATAAGAAAAGGAAAATTAAATTGATGATGTGTATTATGGAGTAAATTTAATTAAGTTTTTATTTGATGATGAGGAAATTAAGAAAATGATATATTATGTAGTATTGAAATATGGAAAAGATATTTGAATAAATAAATGGGTATATAGGTAATTGTAAAAGGAGGTATAGGAATATGGAAAAGTATATGGGGAAGTGGTGTAGTGGAAAGAGAGAGAAGGTGGAAATATTATTTTAACTAATTGAAAATGATGACATGGAGGGGGTATTTTATGTAGGCATACAAAATTTTGGATGGATTAAGGTGTGTTTATATGTATTTTATGGCATGGAGGGAGTAAAAACTATAGCATACATGTATACTGATCACATGTTTTTATGTTGCTTTTTCATAACCATTTCATATGTGTTTTTAGTGTTTTGTTTTAGTTTTCTTTAAGTTTTACTAAGTATTTTATATGTTTTTATTGTTTTACTAATTTTATTGGTAAGAAGTCCCAAA
>CANYBF011077962.1:0-12030 GCA_948192965.1 Dalechampia spathulata
TAATTAATTTGTTTAAATCCTATGATTTGTTGGATTGTATTAAATGTTTTAACTAGCACCACTGAGTTTTATACTCAGCGTTTGTCTATTGATAAACGCAGGGACTAGCAAAGCCGCGGAAGAGAAACTTTAGTGGCAGCATCAGGACCATCTACGTCTGTGTGGTAATTTATTGACTTCTTAAGAGTATAATCGTGCAAGATTTTAAATTAGTACTTTGACAGTACATCAAACATGGATATTCTATAAACTTGTAATAATGTGTGTATGAATATGGCACTAAATATGGTTTGTATGAATTAAGGAATGTTTATAAAACCAGGGATCAATGATATAAGATTGTTATATGATATATTAAAATAAAAAGAAAATTTCCGCACTTAGTATGAATGTATGGAATCCCTTGTTGGATGATTATTAATTTTCTTAATGGGAATTGGTAATCATTTGACGGGAGCATGTTACGCAGCCAGAAGATGTGACATCCACTACTCTTCCCATGATATGGACTCCATTACCCATTAATGCTCTTTAAGATTTTTGTTTTTGCTCTTCACATGGAATATATTTCTCCACCTTATCTTCTGTCAAGTCATCTTTCACTTTACCCAATAATTGCAAGTCGATAATCGTGGAGTTAGAGTCCACGATTGTGGATTTTTCCAATAGCTTTCTTCCTCTCTTATGACTTGACTCCATGATTGTGGAGTTAGAGTCCACAATCATGGATTTTTCCAGTAGGTCTTAGGTAGTCCCTTCATGGCTTCCACGATCATGGAATCTTCCCGCAGCTTTTCCTCTTGATGCTCTTCTGCCACGATCGTGGCAAGGAGCTCCACGATCATGGAGTTAGTCTTTCATGCACCAAAACTCCTTATTTCTTCTTATTTGCTCTTCTAATGCTACATACTTAACATACACAGCAAACTTTACTAAAAACTCGAGAGATTACAACAAAATTCTATGAAATTAAAGCAACTTAAACATCCTAAAACATCTAAAATGCAATGCATTATGGCACACATCAACATCCCCACACTTAAATCTTTGCTTGTCCTCAAGCAAAGACAACATAACTCAACTAAAATAAAGCACAACATAAAGAATTGTAATGCACTCATAATATGGCATTTTGCATTGGTTACTTTGAGCATTCTTAACTTGAAATCACCCCTCTTCATGAAATCCTTCCATAAAGACTAAATAACCTATTAGATATCAAGAAATTAGAAATGTTTAACATAGATAATCAAGTTTAGTCATTCATATAAGTGCACTAACAAAAAAAATGCAACTCATTATCTTTTGCTTAGATATGGAGTGTGAGTAATTCAATTTGCTTTAAGCTTGATTTGATTGAGGATCATAAGGTTTTTATTCTTTTTTTTTCTTTCTATTTTTATTTGGCTCTTGTTCAAGAGGTAGGTCTTTCAGCTTCAGTGCCCTATGCTTTTAATGATGGCCCCTGGTTACTTAACATGCTACCATCGCTCAAATGGCTACTAGCAGTGTTCATATTACTATCACCCCTATTAATAGCGGAACAGTTAGCTTTTGGCCTTTTTAGCTTATTACCCTTTTCTTCTTACTCATTTCCTCATTGCTTGTTATTTTAAAATCACTCACATCATACATCTCAACATTTTATAATTAGTTATATTCTATTTTATAGTGCACTTATAAAAGGACTAAGCTTATTATCTATGTTAAATGTTTATACCTTCTTGATCCTATTAGTTTGTTAAGTTTTATGATAAAAATTTTAAGATCAGTGTGATTACGAGTTAACTATGTCCATTGTCCAAATATACATGCCATATTTGAGTGATCACGATCATAATTTCATAATCACAAGCATTCATTCATGTAACAAACATAAAGCAAAGCATGCAACCATAAAAATTTAAGCAATTAACATATCAAAACAATCACACACAAGTATCCCCGCACTTAGAGAACACATTATCCTCAATGTGAAAACACTGAGTTTAAACACAATCACAAGGGAATCAAATAAAAGATAGAAAATAAGAACACATAAAGCAGAATAATAGGGAAAAAGATTAGTTGCCTGATTGTCAAGGTGAGTTAGGTGGAGAAGGAGTTGGGGAGGGAATAGTGATGCTAGAGATGTTGAAGAATTTAAGCATCTTCCTCCTTTGATAGAATTGCTCTCAACGTATATCATTGACTGTTGCCTCCACTTTGATGAGGCGAGCAGCATTTTCAGTATTTCCTTGTTTGATCCTCATTAGTATTGCCTTGATAGATTTATCCACTCTAACTTCAACTATAGGCCCTTGTTGTTATTGTTGTTGCTCAGTCTCATATGTCTGCTCCTCTGGGATAACATCACCTTTCTCTTGATCCTCCTCATCCTCCTCATCTTGGTCTTGGCATCTCTATTTTACACCCTTCCTATCATTGTAAGCTCAAAATTAGGTGCCCTTAGCATTTAAGATACCTGTATTGTACAAATATCTGGCAAAGAACTTTTCTAATGGCAGTAGGGTTACGTCACTGAAATCCACATCAAAATAGACAGCAATAGCAATGATAATGTGACCTAGACCTAGTTTCTTTCTTTGTGGTTTTGCCATCTTCATGAACCCTTTCATGATATGGTAAATGGTGTAAAAATTGTATCCATTAAGCATGCACCATAAGGGAAAGAGCTCCTATATGGATACCTTATTGTTTTCTATCTTAGCAAAGATAAAGATAGCCATAAATTTGTGCAGTAGGATTAATACAGGGTCATATATCATTAAGTTAAGCGCATTCCTAGTGTCATAAGCTAAGGCACCCCCTGTGAGTTCATTCCAGAAATCCTTAGGCTTAAAATCTGTATGTATGGATGCAAAACCATGTTGGGGTAGCTCAGTGGCATCCTCAATCATGTCATAAGTCATTTCTAGTAGCCTTCCCCTAAGTCTAAATTGGATCTTACCGATCTTATTTCCTACAAAGTCACAAGTGGTATAGAATTCATGTATAAGCTCCTTGCACACATGGTACTAATCCATAATAAATGTACCCAACCTAATTTACATACCAATGCCTTCAATGATTCATGTATTCTTAATCTATCAAGTAAGCCTCAATCATAACAACAAGGAAGGATGATTCGTTTCTTACATACCTGTTGATATTTCCTACCTTCCTTCATTGTATAGATTGGGAAAGGCATACTGAATTGATTTACCATGTCGATTGTTGATGATTCAGAAGCCTTTCCTTTATCTTTGTTGCATTGGGCAATGTGCTTAACTCATCTAGACATGGCTACAAAGAAATATCAAGACGTTTTAATAAGCCATAAACCAAAAATTTCAAGTATTTGCCTAATTTTGCTCTTCCACGATCATGGAGTGCAACTCCATGATCATGGAGTTTCAAATTTGGGCATTTCCCTCCTTTAAATGTATGTTAACCAAATCACTCCATCATGAAATAAAATATTAAATCATATATTCATCATATAGCACAACCTAATTCTATCCCTAATTTATCCCTAATTTAGTCAAAATCCATTTATTCAAGAAAACCCAAAGTTGAAAAAAACTAATTTTTTAAGAACAAGAGAGAGAATGGAGTTTCTAACCTTTTAAAATGATGAAGATGAGAAGCAAAAGTAGTAGAAATGATGAAATCCACTTGCAATAAAGTTGGGAAGATGGAAAAATTAAGTTTAAGGCGAGTGAAAATGGGAGTTTTGAGTTCTAGAGGGATAGAATGCAAAAGGAGTATGGTGTTTGCAAATGAGGCTGCTGAAATTTTACCCTTTAAAATCATGACTTATGCCTTGTCCATGATCGTGGAGTTGTACTCCACGATCGTGGAATTAAACAGAAGGTTTCTTGAAATTGTATGCCTTGTCTCAATGATCGTGGAGTTCCACTCCACGATCGTGGAAAATAACAGAAACTTTCTCCTTAATTCCAACTCTCGGCCACGATCATGGAGTTAAAGTCCACGATCATGGAATTTTACAGAAACTTTGCTTCTCAAGCTATGACTCGTCCATGATAGTGGAGTTGAAAATTCCTCTTCCACTTATTTTTCTTTTATGTTTCTTTTCTTTTACAATTCAAGGCATGTAAAATTAAACTAAAATGACCAAAAATTAACAATATACAAAAACATTTAAAAATTCACTAAAATACCACAAATTCAAAACACAATTGAACTTAAAACATTCTTACACATAAAGCACACTTACATGCTAAGTTTAAGGTCATCAGCTAGACCTTACCTCATAACGGGCTTACTTTAAAGATATTACCTCCTTCGGCTGGTGAGTTAAACCGCCTAGGTATACCTTACACCACTACCCATTGACCTTAAAGGTGTCTCCTCTGTCATTCTTTAGTTTCAAGGCTCCACTGTTAAAGACTTGGGATACTTTGAAGGGGCCACTCCATCTGGATTTGAGCTTTCTAGGAAATAGCCGCAACTTAGAATTATACAACAGTATGTTATCACCAATGTTGAAAGATTTTACCTTGATATGAGCATCATGCCATTTCTTAGTTCTCTCCTTGTACAGGTTAGCATTCTCATATACTAGATGCCTTAATTCCTCCAGTTCTTACAACTGCAGCAATCTTTTCTCCCCTACTTTCTTCACATCATGATTCAAGAACTTTATTACCAAATACGCCTTATGCTCAAGCTCCACTGGCAGATGACAGGTCTTTCCATATACCATCTTATAGGGAGTTGTTCTTATAGGTGTTTTGAATGTTGTACGATAAGCTCAAAGTGTGTCATCCAACCTTGCTGCCCAATCTTTCCTGGAACCATTGATTGCCTTGTCCAAGATTCTTTTCAATTCTTTGTTCACTACCTCCACTTGACCACTGGTTTGTAGATGTTATGTTGTGGATACTTTGTGATGCATATTGTATCTTTTGAGTAGGGTCTCAAATTTCACATTGCAGGATTGTGTTCCTCCATCGCTGATGAGTGTTCTAGGGACTCCAAATCTGGCAAATAGTTTCTTTATGAATCTGCTAACCACTCTACCATCATTGGTGGGACTAGCAACTGCTTCAGCTATTTTGAGACGTAATCAACTCCCACCAATATATATTTATTTCCTAAGGAAGTAGGAAACGATCCCATGAAATCTATACCCCATACGTTGAATACCTTTACCTCCAAAATGGAAGATTGAGGCTTCTCATCATGTTTGGATATGTTTCCAGTTATTTGGCATTTGTCACAGTGAAGTACATAATTCCTTGAATCCTTAAAGATAGTTGGCCAATAGAATCAGCATTCAAGCACCTAGCTGGCTTTCTTGTTCACACCATAATGCCCTGCATAAGATGAATCATGACAATGGGTTAGTATAGGTATTATTTCTTCTTCTCGAACACATCTCCTTATTAGGCCATCAGCATATTGGCAAAATAAGTATAGTTCCTCCCACTGATAATATTTAATATTGGCAAAGAACTTTTTCCACTACTGATATGAAATATTGGAAGGCATTATACCACAAGCTCAATAATTGGCCATGTCCGCATACTAAGGAAGTTCTTTTTTCTGCAACATGAACACAGATTCATCTAAAAACTCTTCCTTAATAGGCTTGCTCTCTTCACCATCATCATCGTCATCCTTTTCTAGTCGTAAAAGATGATCCATAACTGCATTCTCAGCTCCTTCTTATCTCTAATTTCAATATTAAACTCTTACAGCAGTAACACCCATCTAATCAATCTTGGCTTTGCATCTTTCTTTGTAAATAGATATCTCAAAGCAGCATGATTAGTAAAAATAATGACCCTAGATCCCAAAAGATAAGCTCTAAACTTGTTACATGCAAACACTACTGCTAAGAGCTCTTTATCTGTAGTGGTATAATTCAATTATGGTCCAGTTAATATCCTGCTAGCATAATAAATAGCATGCAATTTCTTGTCCTTCATCTGCCCCAACACACATCCTAAGGCAAAGTCACTAGCATCACACATAATCTCAAAAGATAAAAACCAATCTGGTGAAGTTAAAACCAGAGCTATGGTTAATGCATGCTTCAAATTATTAAAAGCATTCAAACACTCATCATTGAAATCAAACACAACATCCTTGACTAATAAGCTCATCAAAGGTCTAGCAATAAAAGAAAAATTTTTATGAAGTAGCGATAAAATCCCACATGTCCAAGGAATCCTCTTATCCCTTTTACATTCTATGGTAGCGGTAGATTAAATATTACCTCAATTTTAACTTTATCCACCTCAATACCTTCCTTGGAGATCTTGTGGCCAAGCATAATTCCTTCATCTACCATGAAATGGCACTTCTCCCAATTCAGCACCAAATTGGTTTCTTCACAGCATTCCAAGACTCGTTCTAAATTTTGTAAACATGACTCAAAAGAGTCTCCAAACACTGAGAAGTCATCCATGAATATTTCCTTAAATTTCTCAATCATATCAGTAAATATGGCAATCATACATCTCTGGAAAGCGGCAAGTGCATTACACAAACTAAAAGGCATACGCCTATAAGCAAATGTACCATAAGGATATGTGAAAGTTGTTTTCTCTTGGTCTTGAGGAAAAATGAAAATTTGATTATATCCTGAATAGCCATCTAAGAAATAATAGAAAGAATGACCTGCTACCTTCTCTATCATTTGATCAACAAAGGGTAAAGGGAAATAGTCTTTCCTAGTAGCAGTGTTCAACTTCCTGTAGTCTATACAAACTCTCCAACCAGTCACTGTCCTAGTTGACAGCAATTCTTTCTTCTATTTTCTATAACAGTCATGCCACCCTGTTTAGGTACACATTAGACAGAACTCACCCACTCACTATCAGAAATAGGATAGATAATACCTGCATCCAGCAACTTAATTACCTCCTTTTTTACAACATCTTACATATTGGGGTTGAGTCTCCTTTGCCTATCATGTACAGGCTTGCTTCCCTCTTCCAAGTGTATTATATGCATGACCATATTAGGGCTAATTCCTCTGATGTCCGATAGCTGCAAGCCTAAAGCTCAGATGTGCTTCCGTACTATTTTAAGCGGCTTGCCAAAGTCAACTTATTAGAGACAATAATCGGTAATGTTTCATTACTCCTTGAGAAAGCATACCTTAAATGTTTTGGCAGGATTTTCAGTTCTAAAATAGGTAGTTTTCAATTGAAAGAGGTGTAGGGTTAACATTTCTTACCAGCTATTCTGTTCTAGGTGATTCACCACCTTCCTCACCTATTACCTCAATCTCTTCCTCTATTGTGACATTCTGCACTTCTTCATTCATGATAGTAGATACACATTCATCAACTATGTCTAACTTCATGCACACCTCACCTTCCATTGGCTGTTTCATTGCCTTCCTCATATTGAACTATATTCGCTCATCATCGATTTCGAGGATGAGTTTTCCTTCATGTACATCAACTAGTGCTCTCCCCGTATTCAGGAAAGGTCTTCCTAGAATCAGGGGCAATTGACATCCTCATTGTAATCCAGTACCATAAAATCTACTGGAATGATGAACTTATCCACTTTCACCAAAATGTCCTCAATGATCCTAAATGGTTTCTTCACTGACTAATCTGCCAGCTGAATTACCATAGAAGTAGTCTTGATTTCTCCAATACCTAGCTTCTGAAAAATGGCATATGGCATTAAGTTGATACTTGTGCCCAAATCTTACAAACACTTATTAAATACCAAATCTCCTACTTTACATGGGATAGTGAAACTTTCGGGATCTCGTAGTTTAGATGGCATTTTACTTGAAACTATTGAGCTACAGTTTCCAATTAATGAAACCAGTTGTGTATCATCTATTATGTATTTGTGTGCTACGATTTCCTTAAAAATTTTTGCATATTTTGGTATATCTTGAATCATCTCAGGAAATGTCATATTAATTCTCAATTTTTTTAATTTTTCCACAAATGCAGTAAACTTTTCATTTACTTTATATTGCTCTAATCTTTGTGAAAATGGAATGGGAGGCATATACTTACTTGGCGCCTAATGGCTTTCCTTCTTCTTCTTCCTGGCATCATTGTCACGATTGTGACTTTTAATGTCATGATTGTAACAGTGGCTTTCCTCTATCTTAGTACGTGAAGTCCTAACTCCATTGTTACTCTACCTCCTTTCCTCATTCCTACACTTATTCTCAACAACAACAGGTTCCTTACCTTTATTGAATAGCTCTTTGCCACTCCTTAGTTGAATTGCATTCACTTGCTTCTTAAGGTTTGGCTCGGTATTGTTTTGAAGTCCTCTAAGGTTTCTCTGTGCTATTGTTGTTGCCAGCTACCCCACCTATACTTCTAGGTTGTGGATGGAGGAGGAATGGTTCTTTGTAATTTGATCAAACTTGACTTCCATTCACTTTTGTGACTCCTCCTGGTTTTTTAGTTTAGTTCCCAATAGCTCCATGAATTTCTTCATCTTTGACTCAAAATTGTTTTCGGTAGGTGCTGGTTGTTGTGCTTTTTGCACATTTCCTACATTATTACTCCAAGAAAAATTTGGATGGTTTCACCATCCTGGATTATACGTATTGGAGTAAGGATTGTTACCTTGTCTTTGTGGCATATTTCCTACAAAACTAACCTGCTCCATGGTCTCACATACATTACATTCACTAATCACATGTCCTACTTGTTCGCACAACTCACATGAGCTGCATACCTTTGATAAGTTGCTGATTTGCTTTGTCAAATTTGCAACTTCAGCCTACAAATCACTAACAGCATCAAGTGATAAAACACCTTTATGTTCTTTAACTACCATTCTAGACCTATCTGATGCCCATAATGCATTGGTAGCTGCCATTTCTTTTAGCAGTTCATATGCTGCTTCTATGGTCTTCTTCATCAGGGACCCTCCAGCTACTGTATCAATGGTCCCTCTAGTGGTTGTGTTGACCCCATTATAGAATATCTGGAGCAGCAGTTCTCTTGGCAAGTTATGATGAGGTCACTTCCTTTGTAGCTCCTTGAATCTTTCTCATGTCTCATATAGAGACTCACTGTCCATTTGTTGGAAATTGGTAATCTCCTTGATGATCTTTGTAGTCTTTACCAAGGGAAAGTATTTGGCCAGAAATACTTGCATAAGTTGGTCCCAAGTTGTAACTGACCTTAGGGTCAATGAGTTCAACTAAACCTTTGCCTTGTACCTCAATGTGAATGGGAATAGCCTCAGCCTTATAGTATCTTCTATCACTCCATTATACCTAAAAGTATCATAAATCTCCAGAAAATTCAAAATATAAGCATTAGGGTCCTCATTTAGCAAACCAAAAAACTGTACTGAAGATTGCAACATTTGCAGTAAAGCTAGCTTAATTTCAAAGTTGTTAGCTGCTACAGCTAATCTTATTATGCTTTGTTGGTTAGCATAAAAACCAAGCCTGACCATATCCATCAATGTCCTTTGCTCTTCTACCATTTCTACTGGATTTTCCTGCATGATTGTTCTTGAGCAGCTCTTTGGTTCTCTCTTTCATGTCTTGTTGGATCTTCGCAGATTTCTAACAATGGTGATTAAGAGTTCTTGGTTCTCCTCCTGCTCATACACCTATAAAAACTTAAATAAAAATTTAAAAAACAAAAATGCTTAAATCAAACTATACTCTCTTTGTAGTGACGTTAAACACTTAAATCCCGACAATAGTGCCAAAAATTTGATCGTCCCTGAAACGACAATAGTTTTTAAATGTTACTTCACTGCAAGCATACAAATAATTATAGTATGATATCAATCCCATGAGGATTTATTGTTTATCTACCACTACTTGGATTTCCAATCTGTTAAAGCAATAATAATGTTTTAGTGTTTGGAGTTAAACAATTATAAAAGCAAATATGTAAAGAAATAAAATAAGATCAATAGTAAGGATAGATAATAATGATAAGAAACATAGGACTTGAAATCATCATCACCAAGCTAGGATAACTGTCATTTGCTTATTACTACCCAAGATATCCAACGGCATCGATAACCCTCTCTCGAGGTGGAACAAACTAAATTTCCTACTAATCTCGGATTCACTTAGTCACTTTCATGGTTCTCTAATTAGGAAATCTATTAAGCAATCATACAAGAATTAGGAACATGTAGATCACTCATACACATTTACCTAACTAGAATGAGTAAGCATTCCATAACTCAACTCTCATTGCAATTGCAGAGCATAAGAAATCAATTAGAAAGCTAATCTTTAGAATTGAACATCTCTCAATGAATAAGCATTCTATAATCCAACTCTCGTTGCAATCATAAAGCAAAGATTTCATTTCTAACATCAATCTTTAAAATTAAGCATTCATAGTAATGTTAAAGCAATATAAACAATTATTCCCAGCAAAGGATTTCAGGAATCAAATCCTACATAAAGTACTTAGCCACTCATGGATAAGGGAAAACACAAGAAAAGAAGAAGATACAACTATAAAGAACACTCTAGAGAAGGATGAGTGACAGGATGGGAGTCCCCCTAGATCAACCTTGCTTCCCTCCTTAAATCCTTGAGTGGAGGTCACATTTTGCTCCATCTTGAGTTTGTCTATTTCTTTGCCTACTACTATTTCCATGATATGGACTCCATTACCCATTAATGCTCTTTAAGATTTTTGTTTTTGCTCTTCACATGATTTCTCCACCTTATCTTCTATTAAGTCATCTTTCACTTTACCCAATAATTGCAAGTCCATGATCGTAGAGTTGGAGTCTACGATCATGGATTTTTCCAATAGCTTTCTTCCTCTCTTATGACTTGACTCCATGATCGTGGAGTTAGAGTCCATGATCATGGATTTTTCCAGTAGGTCTCAGGCAGTCCCTTCATGGCTTCCATGATCATGGAGTTAAATTCCAAGATCGTGGAATCTTCCCGTAGCTTTTCCTCTTGATGCTCTTCTGCCACAATTGTGGCAAGGAGCTCTATGATAGTGGAGTTGGTCTTCCATGCACTAAAACTCCTTGTTTCTTCTTATTTGCTCTTTTAATGCTACACACTTAGCATACACATCAAACTCTACTAAAAACATGATAGATTAAAATAAAACTCTATGAAATTAAAACAACTTAAACATCCTAAAACATCTCAAATGCAATGCATGATGGCACGCATCAGTTTTTAATTTTACTAAAGCTTTATATGTTCTTAAACAAGCTCCTAGAGCTTGGAATGATAAATTAAGTAATTTTTTGATTGATCATGGTTTTGAAAAAGGCAAAGCAAACACAATACTCTTCATTAAAAACTATAAATGTGATATTTTACTTGTACAAATATATATTGATGATATTATATTTGGTGCTACTAATAAAGAGTTGTGCAAGGAATTCTCTAAGTGTATACATGGAGAATTTGATATGAGCATGATGGGATAATTGAAGTACTTCTTAGGACTTCATGTCAAGCGATGTGAAGATGGAATCTTCATCAATCAACTTAAGTACACTAAAGAGATGTTAAAGAAATTTGAATTGGAAGATGTTAAAGCAAACAAGACTCCTATGAGCACTACAACCAAGCTTGCATTGAATGAAAGTGGTAAACAAGTGGATCAAAAGAAGTATAGAGTTATGATAGGTAGCTTGCTCTATCTAACTACTTATATGCCTAATATTATGTTTATTGTGTATATGTGTGCTAGATTTCAAACATCTCTCAAGGAATCTCATTTGAGTGCCGTTAAACGGATTTTAAAATACTTGATTGGTACTTTGCACTATGGCTTATGGTAAGGGTAATTCTTTTAGCTTGATTGCTTTTTCTGATGCTGACTTTGCTGTAAATGTGTTAGATAGGAAAAGTAATTCAGCAACTTATCATTTTCTAGGAAACTATTTGGTTTCTTGGTTTAGTTGGTTTGCGTAGTTATTAAGCAGTGGAAGAAATTTAAAATTTTCATTTTAAAACAACAAACCAAAAGATGATCTTTGCATCAAAACATAGAGAAAATAGTTTAGAGATTAGAAGCGACAGTTTTGATAGTAACTCTTACATTCAATGCAGATGTCCTTCGT
>CANYBF011078246.1:0-26424 GCA_948192965.1 Dalechampia spathulata
TCTTTGTCAGTATTAAGTGGTAATCTACTCCATTTGAACCGTGTTTAACAGTAGGACCGGTGCCTGGAACCCATGTGGAGATTGGAAAAGCAAGCACTCCTTTGTTCAGCATTCCGATCAAGTAATTCTCTTTCCGCATCAACCTCATCACCACTTCATGAGCGGATAGGTCCTTAACTACACAGAGTTTCTGTGAACTTGGCAATTCTACAACTTTTTCCAGAATTGTTGCCCATGGCATGGTGTTGATTTCATTGTCTGTAACATGGAGGCTGCAAAAAAAAGATTACCTTGCATGTTAAAACATACACGAAGTCACTTAAACAATAAGGCTTCGAACAAAGAGATCAGGTTTACCTGTTGTAATAGAAGTGACGAATCCCAAGGATGTCCCTCAGTTGCACAACGAACCTCAAGAAACAAAATATCCAATAAACAGAAAACAATCCCAAATACCCCAAAATAATAGCTCTCGATATTGTTAAAGGCGTTAACGGGTGCTGATGAAGAGCTTCTTTGAGGAGATCACATGGCTTGATTCCGGATTCAACCGCATCCATCCCACATTTAGCATTACAAAGTCCATTCCAATCAACAAATAACAAGAAAAAACCCGAAAAACAGATAGTGAAACCCAAACTCAAAAGTTCAACAACCCACTTTATGATAATACACCAAAGCCCTTTCTCGCAATAGTAATTATATAGCCTCTCAAAGAACAGGTCCAAATCAGCAATTGGTTCTACGTTCAATCTCTCACCACTAAGAAAACCTGAAGGGCTCTCACTACCAGGACTTGGTACCCTGCCATAGTCAGACAATTCAATCTCAGGAGATGCATCACCAAGCAAGCCTGTCGTCAATGTTGATTCACCATGCGATTTCCATTTAAATATGCTCAAAGCATTAGAACCCTTCTTCCAACCAAACATCATTCATAAACAATAACAGTAATCAAATACCGCCAGTCCATCCCCCAAACCATGTAACTTGTTAAGGGGAGATACTGCAGATAAAGCAAAAGGAATCAATTTAGTCACATCTTGCTGCATGCAATTTCGAATATCAGATAAACCACAGTTTCTTCAGTCAAGAACCAACATTCAGAATAATCAACGGCTGCTAATATATTTATACCACCTCTATTGCACCGATGCAAAATGTAAAATACATGACTCAACAAAAAAAATTTCTCAACAAAAAAAATTTCTCAACACACTTATTTCTCCAAATAAAATAACTAACTATTTGTTTCAAGTTCCTCAACTATTATGAATACTCTTTATAAAGGCTCTTAAGAAGCTGAATGAAAAGAAACAAACAATATCTCAACTCGTAAATCGTAGTGATATTGTAAGACGCTCATATATAATATCATGAATCTACTAAGATCCACCTAGGAAATCTTCTCTCATTAATGAGGGAAAAAAGGAAAAAAGAGAAATTTGCAAGATAGTCCACACGATCCAGCAATAAGGTACCTTGGACTGCGTCAAATCTCAAGTTCTTGTATCCAATTAATATTTCACCTTGTATCCACTAACGGCATTCGCTAGAGTGAGAAAACTTGAACAAAAAAAACTATTCTTTACACTCGACAATGTTGCCGCAATATGCGAGGTTTAAAGCTGAATCCTAGCTATATTATGTATGAAAACTTCAAAGAAAACCTGTAATCCCCCTCAAAATATCAAAAGTTCAAATCTTTATAAGGTCCAACAATGATTGAAACGCTAACTAGCCATAACCAACCAACCAACCTAAGGCAATGCAACAGTTGAGACTTCAAAAAAATCCCAGAAATCTTAGTAAAACCCAGAAAGCAACATGAATTTTATATAAATTCAAGAAAGAAAAGCTCAGAAACAATCTGGTTTGCGTTGTGATCACATATATGACAGCAAAAAAGCGGGGGGGAAAGGACAAAAATCTTCTCTTTTTGATTGACTTGCAATGAAATTACGAGAGATATAGCTTAGTTTCAAGAAATACCGTAAATTTAATCCAATTTGAATCATACCCATTAGCAACCAAACAAAACAGTAAAAGAACAAACTTCAAAGGCGCAAAATTTATCGTCAGTATCAAAAATCTGTTTATCACAATGAAAACCCCACAAAACAAAAACAGAAAAGGAGCAATCTTTTATACAAATACAGCAGGAAATATTGACAGGTACAATTCAAAAATTTCACTACAGAAAGAAAGAGAGATTACCTGAGACCAAGCAGAAAATTAACAATTAGCAAAAGAAAAGAATTCCAAAAGAATGGGAATTGAGTGAGACCCAGTTAAGTTAAAATTGAAAAACAAGAAATGAATTGGAAGATGATAATGGGTTTTGATTATAAAAGAAGATGAAGCGGTGAGTAAATTGTAATTTGACAAACAAAAAGGCAAAATTATAGTATTATGCACAGAGAAACCGAAGTTCCAAGGCAACAAATATTAAAAAAAAAAAAAAAAAGTAAAAAAAGGAAGGAGGCTGTGCTTGGTTGCGTAGAGGAAACAGAGAGGTTTTTCTAATAATTTTGTATTTATATTACTATAATATAATCTCTGAAGAGGAAAATGATCGAACAATTACCCTAATTAGGGTTGTCAGATATTCATCAATCAATTTGTCCATCTGTTTTATATAAAAATTTGATCCTTAATTTTGATTTTTAAAATTTTCAAATTATTTTTAATATTAATTACTTATTGATTAATAAAATAGTAATTTGGTTAATATAAAAATTTTACTAAATAGTATTTCTTAATTTGGATTTTTTCTTATAAATTGTTGTATAAGTTTGAATTCAACATTGTGTACAAATATTTTATTAATTATTGATTAATTTAATATGAATCAAATAAATGATTTTAAAAATAATATATTTCGATATGTATTTAAAAGGATTATATTTATCATAGTATAATTTAATAAAAAAAGGTACAAAATTCTTCGAATAATTAATTGTTATTGTGTTAATCGAGGGTACAGACAGGTTTCTGAAAATCACTGGAAAGTTCACTTTTCAGGATCGTGAACCATTGCTTCTCTTCCAGCTGCTGAATTTTACATCTGTAACGTCAAATCCTTTTCCTGATTATAACCTGGAAATGTTTGTTCTTCAGATTTGAGCTAATTCTGGTCACCTTCTTTTCCTAACAGCAACAGATATAGTCCAATGATAACAATGCCTCCGCCAAGCAAGCTGAAGAAAGCAAACAAAAAACATGCAACAGTCTGTATTAATAGCTCCGAGAATTTCTTATCTAGATCTGATTCATCGTGTGAAAAGGAAACATGGTGCGTGCTTTTACCTGCCAGCAGTCAGTTCTTCACCAAACATAAAGTAGGCCAATATTGCGACGAGTATAGTTGAAAGGGGAGAAAACATTGTTACAAATACAGGGCCCTTCTGTTTTGTGCACCATAGTTGAAGAAATACTGTTAATGCACAGATTATCACTCCCTGCCATTCATCATTTTTGTCATTTTTAGATAGCTGGATTAACAAAGTAGAACAAAAGCTCTTCGAATGCTACTTACAATCCATTGAGAATATATAGTCCTGGCGTGCTTCCTTATCTAGGCAGGATAAGGAAGTTGAGCAACCAGCATATATATAGTTCCTTCTATGTTTCAAGTACATAGAATATCATTATTTTGATCTCCCTCCCTTCTTCGTCAATTATCCACCATTTATTAACTTAGACATTGAAGGTATCTCAGACTTGACCCAAAGTTTAAGTCTTTGCAAGAATAGGCTGAAGGGAGGAGCTCGTTCAAATCATCTAATCGGACCAAGAATCAACTTACCCTGCTAACAGACACCTATTTACGTATAAAGATATACATTAAAGATCAAGAACTATTTTTGAAATATGTTGTTTACGAATGTACTTGCCGCATATACAATGCACCAGAAGTTGATGTCAATTTTGATAGACCAAGCCTTAGGATTATGCTGTAAAAACCAAGTGAAGATGGCTGACTGTGCTCCTCCAAGAAAGTTTATCCAGGCAGTTAATGATAGTTGTGCAGGATATCTTCTCAATGTATATACCTGCAAATTACACAACTATTTAATAACATCATATTACAAGCCCATAAAAGAGAAACATCATACATGACAGGTTTGAAGAATTGAATTATGAATACCTGCAGGATGAACCACATAGACCATGTTATACAACTGGCCACAAGTAGAAAGGATCCTTTCATCCAGTTTTCTTGAACGTGATTGCTTCCGATATGGATTGGAGCATTCTTCAAGCTTTGAATCTTAGTCCCCCTGTAAAATGTCAGGATCAATGTCCCTGCCAACGACATCAAGGTTCCCACCACTTTAGCCACCCCTCGAGGAGTTCTTATGTTAACAGTTTCCATCCTGTCAGCAGCAAAATAGGGATTGTTTAACCATGTAAAATTATTCGAGATTTATCTTATGATATATCTTTAAATGAAGTTTTTTCATATTGTATTAATACTTCAATTTCCATCTTTATTATTAATAAAATATTCAGCATAAAATATAATAGTTCTTGAGTATTTGATATCTTTCCAAGAAAAGAAACTATTAAGTTGAGAAAGTATGCACCTGAAAATGAAGGCAAAAACAAAAGTCATGGAGGGAATGGCATTGGTCATGGAAGTTACAAAATTAGCATTGGTGTATTTCAGGCTGGCAAAGTACATGTTGAGAGTTAAACTAGCCCTGGAAATTCATCAGAAGAACAGCCTGATTACTTCTGCAAGTTTATTTTCTATTTTTATCTGCATTAATTAAATAACCTGAAGAATAAACTTACAATCTTTAATCCTGCTTACCCTAGAAGAGAGAGCACAAATATCTCCAAAAACAACAGGAATGTCATCTTCGGCCCCTCCTTTCTGCAGAAGAAGTATATAAAAAAAGGGATAACTGACAGAAACAATCCCAAACCATGTGTAATTAGATGATGATTATTGGATCATGCTCAATATTTTCATAACATTTTCTTTAAATTATATTTTCATATTTTTTAAGTTCATTCTCGTAAATTATTAGATTTTATATATATTGAACGATACACGAAAAATAAGTATTAAAAATATAAAAATTATATAATTCAATGTTGGAAATAAATTAGAAAAGAAGTCCAATAATTTATAACTTTTCAGATGATTTTCCGAAAAGGGAAAGGAGAACTCTCATGCAAGCTCTGATAGGGCAAGCTATAAACCATGCTTAACATGCAAGTAATCAAATTCTTAATCCAGAAATATACATATGCATATACATATCAGAAAGAGATTACCTTTCAAGAAAATATGCAAAAGGAAGCACCAGAAAACCACCTAAAATATATCTATAAGTGACATAGATATGAGGATTGAGTCCGTGCTTGAAAGCAGCTTCTGTGACGAAGTAGAGAAGGGAAAAACTGCATTGAACGAAAATCAGAAGAAAGTGTGGCATGAATCTCCAGCAGATAATCCTCAGAACAAATGCATTTGCCATACATAAAATTTACTGATTTATATGTATATATTGTTTTGCCTTGTTCTGGGGCTGTCTTTTCTTTTCAAGTGTTTTTGAAGGCAAAAGTGATTGATGTACAGTTTCATATTATGCCTTCTGGCCATGTTGCCAAAGAATCATGTTCTTCCATGAAATTCCAATTTACCAACTTCACCATTAATTCAACTGATAATAACAACACAAAAGTCCCTCTGTGATTTTCGTGTATGTGCATTGGAAGGCATAAATTAAAAGGGTTTGGAAAAGAAATATCATCTTGTTTACGTGTATCATCCATGTGTAAAGTCAAGAGTATATTCCATGCATAATAAATATTTATTTATTTATTTATTTCATAAATTAGAAACTTTAAAACTACTCATATCAAACAGAAACTTGTTAAAATCATCACATTTAATATGTAGTTTTTGACGATATAATTTTATCTATTTAAATAACAATTTTTTTATAATAAATTTATCTATTATCTTGTTTATTTAAATATGAAAGTTATATTCAATCGATCCATATTAAAATATACATATCTTTATAAGAATAATATAAAGAAAAAAAATATATCGAGATAGTATAAGCAATCCAAGAATACTTTCTTTTATCACTGTTCATGAAGTTGCACCACAAGAATCTCATCCATCGTCTCTTCTTCTTCTGGGGAAAAATAAAATAATTCAATTTAATATATAGATTTTAAATTTTAAAAAATTTGAACTCAATTTAGAAATGGAATGGATGCTTGATACAGCCACGGAGACAAATTATTAGAATGGTATATATATTTTGTCTGAGAACATTATGATAATAATAATAATAATAATAAATATAATATAAAGTATAAGATTTGATGTGTGTGTGGGCATCAAAGCGTCGTGGCATAAGGGTGTACGCATGTTTCATTTCCCAAACTAGTAAAACAGAGTGTGGAGATGCCGAGAGGGTGCGTAATGGCAGTAGCAGTGCCAGCTTATGGAATGCTTTTATTTGATAGTTCAAGTGTTATATATTATTCTTCATTTTTATATATTCCATACAACTAGATTGCTGGTCTGCCACCATTTTTGCCGCCTTCTTCCACGTAAAACCATGTCCTCGTTTTCCCCCTTTCGTCGAAGCTCTAAGCATGGAATCATAATTCCACTTTATCAAACTATATCATCAACAGACATTTTTTTCTATATCAATAAAATTGTACAATTAATACCCTTTTTGTTTGATCTTGTGATCTATCATTTTAAATCATAATCTTACATGAAATTATAATTTCCTGTGATTTTTTCATCATTATTTTATATTAATAATTTTCTTTTAAAAAAATAAAATGAAGCTTTCAAGTCTAAGTTTCAAATGCATGAATCCAGTCACTATTTGGAGGTAGTGGGTATCCCCTGGACTCCAAAGGCCATGATGGCGATAGTTTCTTCGCACCCGTTGCTTTTCATCAATTAATATCGTCCAGGCTTACCATGTTTATAATACGAATATTATTCGATACAGACATATCTTGTTATATATGATTTAGATACCAATCATAATGAGTGTATATGTATATATATATATATATATATATATAATTTCTTCACGTTTTATATTATCTTTCTGAGTAACAGTCTTCTCATCTTTGTCTGCAAATATTCACTTCCCTACACATTGCCACCTTCGTCCATTTAAAGAATATTTTTATCTTCAAATAATATTAATTCAATCCATATGACCTTTTCTTTCATAACTAAATTAAAGCAAGTGATATAAATAAAATAATATTAATAATAATAATAATAATAACTAACATTAAAATTATAAATATTAAATTATAATTTAGTTTATATGCTAGTTTATGGATAAAGAGTCCTGTATTCAAATAATAAACATTAAGGATCATTCATTTCATATTGAAATGATGTCTAATAGAATATGATTAAGTGTGTAATATAGTACCATATTGTATAATAATATAATTAATTATAATTTAATTAAAATACGTAATGTGATATAATATTATTATTGTTACATTACAATATCTAAATAAATAAAATAAAATATAATTAATATATTATTTTAAATTTTATTTTTATTAAAAGTTATGCTCCTTCATATGGGATCCCTGTTATGATATTATAAAATTTAGTGTACTATTATATATAAATATAATCTTTTATCATATTATAAGATATATCCGAAAATAGCATTATAAATATTAATACTAATCAATTATAATACAATCAAAACTTTACATTCTTTTCATCTCATAAAGAAAAAAAAATTAAAATTTTCCTAACCCTAATTCAATTAATAAATTGTAAATTGTAAGAAAAAATTGATTTGATTTTATGATAATAATAATGAAAATAATTTTTTTTTTTAAAAAAAAGGGATCAAAGCATTACTCATGAGAGTGAAGACTACAAAGTCACATTCAAAATATTACATGTTTGTAAAAAGCTAAGCTCCAAAATCTATTCATGATCATTCTGCTTCCCTGTTCTAATTTCCCTTTTCCCTTGGGGGGGCCTCTAGGGAGAGACCAGCCATGGAGGAAAATTTAAAAATTATAAATATAAATTTTCACTTTAAAATATGAAAATTACTATTTAATTTAATGATTTTGACAAGTGAAAAATAAACCCTAGACATGAATCATGGGATTTGGACATTGATGTTCAGTTGTTGTGGTGCAACCAGCATTTTTTGTCCATTAATATGTCTTGAAATGCCACTACACATGCAAACTATATTCTTAACTTTAATCCTTTTTTCTACCATTTTCTTATATTTCATTTAATTTATTTTATCAAATTAAATTAATAGCATTAGTAGCCCTAGAGTCAAAATCTTTAATTATTATTATTATTATTATATATGATGTAAAATAATCATTAAAGCGCAATTCAATTATATCTTTACATATTTACTTTAATAGCATTGATTATTATTTAAAATTTATCTTATAGTTTATTTATAATATAATATATTTATAGTGTCTTAAATTTGGTATACTTTTTTTTTATTTCTTTTATTTTAACTTTTTTTATTTTAATATCTTAATTAATTAATTTACATATTTTAAACACTTAAATTTATCATAAATTTTTAATTTGTTCTATGAACTATAATTTTTACCATTAAAAATTTTAATTTTATTAATTTTATATTTTTTTATAAAAAATCATGAATTTAGAAATTAAAAATAATTAAAAATAATATATATTATATACATCTTAAATGAAAATAAATTAAAAGTAAGTAAGATGTATTTAAAAGTATATGAATAAATAAATTAAGGTATTAAAATGAAATAAATCAAATTAAAAAAATAAAATAAAAAAATCAATTAAATTTAGTGATCATAAATATATTATATTTTTATTTAATAATAATTTAATATAAATAAATAATTATATTCATTGTAAAGAAAGATGTTATGTAAAAGGTCAAAAACAAGTTAACGAATGATGATTGATACTAGAAGAGAAAAAAAAAACAGGTAAAATCAAAAATCAAAATTTCTGTTATTATTTATATTTCTTAATATGCCTTTGAAAACAAGAAGGTGGACATGATGTTGTTGGCCATAAAATGATCACCGCTTACAGAGTGATCTCATGGCTTCATTTCAGAGCCTTCATAAAATGTCACATACTGTGGTTGCTTGTTTCCATATCTGATATCTCTTCAAAAGCCAAAAACAAAAACTGTTTTTTTAAAGAAATAATTATTCTTAAGTGTAACAAAACCAGCTGGTCGCCCCGGTTAAAGGCAGCGGCACTGTTTAGCAGCAGCAATATTTTCTAACATAGCTGATATGAACAGGGTTATGCCAAATAGCGGCTGTATATTGAACGAATACCCTTTAAATTAAACAAAAACAGGACACTTTTTTTCCCCTTATTCTTCTACTTCAATAAGTGTAGCTCAAAGCTTCCATTTTTACTGTACTTTTAATCTATACACCACCCTCTCTGAAGAAAGCTGTAACTTATACTTTTCCAGCTCCAGCTTTCAACGTATTTGTAGAATAAACGGTCAAGAAATTATTTGGATTGAGTTCTTAGTTTATCTTTCTTCTTCCTTAGCAAAATTCAGCTTGGAGTCTTGATTGATTGTTCCATGTCGTCCGATATAAGCTAGAATATTGTTTTTTTAGCAAAAGAACCTATGTTTAAATGCAATAACTTTGATGGGTATTTTAAAATCATTGTCGTTGATCCTGAGAGTTAGATACTTCACAGTAATTTGTAAGAGATTTCAGTGCTTTTAGTTTGAAAAGCCAAGGGAAGCTGATTAGCAGGAAGGGTTTTAGTAAGGAATGGATAGGGATCGTCTTCTTTTGGCTACAGTAGGACCACCGATAAAAGCAAGAGCAGGATTAAGAAGAAAACAGGCAGGAAGAGGGTCTTATAGGGGCAGCTAGCTTGGAAACATTTCAGGGTTTTGCTTTTTTGCCTTCTTTTGTTATTGTTTGTGATAAACTTAGCTTGGCTTGGTTAGTTTGGTGGTGAGTGGGGACCTGTTTTGTTTGAAGTAATTTTGGAAGGTGGAGATGGGTACTGAATTGCATAATGTTTTGAGAAGCCTTTGCTTGAACACAGACTGGAAATATGCTGCCCTGTGGAAATTGAAACATAGAGATAGAATGTAAGTTCTTAACATTTTCTAAAAGTATCTTTCTAATGCTTTTTGCTAAGTCATGTTGATGTTTTGATCCTTATCAATAATTTTCCCTTTGCCTGGACTGGACATCCCTTGGAAACCTTGGATGCTTAAGTTAGGATTTGTGTGAATGAATAAACAATGACCTAGATATGAAGCATATAGGCATACCTTAAACCTTCCTGACTTTTGATAGATTTCCTGTTTTAGATAGGAGATTCATCTTCACAAATATCAGGTAGTAGAATTGAATATCATTTGAATTCCTAAAAAGTCGTTGGCTGTCATCAAACCTAGCTTATTTGACAATTATTCTTTCCTAGTCGGCACCAGAGTAGATGTATTAAAGTCTTGTTGTTTTCACTTTATGGTCAGTACCATGTGGGATAAAATAACAGTTTGCTCTTTCTTTTTTAGTAATTTAGGCAGACTTTCTTTTGGTTCATAAGACAACATTGCCATATGTGACTTGAACTCTAATTCTTATGGATTTTTGTTTTGATAACATGTCAAATTTTATCGTTTGACAGGGTATTAACTTGTGAAGATGCTTACTGCGATAACTTTGAGCTACATGTTCCTGTAGAGAATGATACCCTTGGATTAGCCATGGCAAAGATGTGGTATCATGTATATTCTCTCGGCGAGGGGTATGGTTTTATGCATGACGTTAATCTTCAGTTGTCTTTGGTTTGCATTCTATCATATACATATCTCTGAGAACTATAAAAAGACTTCAAGGAAAAGTTTAAGTTGATGAGTTGCAGTTTTTCTTATGTTTCAGGCATCTGGTCTGTCACTTTAGGAATTTTTGTGATGATCTTTTTGATTTTTAGTTGGACTTATGTTTTCTTTACAGGATTATTGGACAGGTAGCTGTTACTGGAAAACATCAATGGATAACTGCAGACAAGCAAGTGACGAATTTGTTCTCATCCTTTGCGGTTGATGTTATTCTTCTTATCCAGTGATTGTTATAAAAAGATGTTTATGAACTATTGTAGAAATTTCTAGTATATATAAATATCCTTGATCCTTTTGTTTATGTTGGGTTACCTTTTCAGTTCTCTGATGGCTGGCAAAGTCAGCTTTCAGCTGGGATCAAGGTATGCCTGCTTTAGTTTTAAAGTTCATGCTTCATAGCAGCTGATAAATATTCCTTGCAACAGTACTTGTATTCTTTTTGAAAAGCTTTTGTATGCCTCGTCACTCCATGGATTAGAATATTGCATTTACTGTTTGAAATTTGCTTTTGAGATTTTATGGTGACTTTAAAATTGTGACTATAGAAATTATTTCTTTGGTTTGGTGAGATAAGAAATAACAGAAATTTGTCTTCTTGTCGGTGATGGTAGATTGCCTTCTTGTTTATTTCTAATGATTGTATAAGTGCTGTAAGGATAAACCAATCTTTTCACTTTGCAGACTGTTGTTGTTGTTGCTGTTGTTCCTTGTGGAGTTGTGGAACTCGGCTCTTTGAAAAAAGTAAGGCTGACTCTACTTAACTTTTTGGTCAATGAATGATCAAATCCTTGCTTCGTTAATTACATGTGAAGTCTAAGATTTATTTACACTGTTCTCTTTGGTTCTTGTTGTGAATTCATATCATATACTGCAAATGTTACTAAAACATGTTTCATACTGTTTGCGTTTTGGTGGAGCAGATTGCTGAGAATATGAAACTGCTCACCCATATCAAAGATGCCTTTTCACCCCTTCAAGATTCCATGGTCGAAAATGTTTCTTGTCCAGTACAACATGGCATGAAGAGTTCCCTATATGTGGTAATGGTCCCTCCTTGCTGCAGTTCTTTCTCATGTGTGTTGACATAAGAGCCATAGATCAGTTCGTTAGTTTTTCTTTCATAGAATGAGATGGGATTTTGATATCATGGTAAATTTTTACATGGAATTTCTTTTTCAGCAAGATATACTGTCAAAGCTTTTTGATTTCTGATTTAGAATTGGTGGTTGTCCTTGGTAACTTAAGTAATCCTGAAATTTCTGTAGGCAATGGCATGAATATGTTTCCTTTTTTAGAGCAACATTCTGATGTTTCTTCTCATTTTTATTCCCTTTCTGATACCAATCAGAATACTGCAGTTGAACTAACAAATAAACGTCGAGAGGGTGGATCGTCTATATCAGTGAATATCGGAAGCTTCAAATTACTTCAACCTAGATCATATATTTCCTATTCTGAACAGCAGAATCAAGTAGGAATACACAAGTTTGGAGCTTGTCTTGCAAACTTTCCTGTAGATCTCCTTGATTCTACAGTTTGTGGTATGTACGAGTTAGATGGGGCTGATTTTCATCTCAATAGATCTTTGAACATGCCTGAACTTTCAAGCACTAATCTCAAAAAAGATTCGGAGAGAAAGCTAGAGGATCAAGCTGGGTCGAGTTACTTAGATACCTCAGACACTTTTTTGAAGTACACTGCTGGCTATGAGCTTCATGAAGCTTTAGGAATGTCCTTTCCGAAAGGTGGTTTGTATTTTGATCATAAAGAAGAGAAGATAGATTCTGAATGCATCGTTGAGGTGCCAGAGGGGATATCTTTTAGCCAGATAACAACCGAGACAACTGCTGAGCCACATTTCCATGCTAATCAGGAATCTATTGTTCGAAATGAAACACAGAACGGCTCAATCTCAACCGGGGTTTGTGATGCTATGTCTGCTAAAGAATTTTCATTGATCTGTCCAGCTATGTGCTGTGAAAAGTTGTCTAGGTGCTCAGAACCAGCAAAAAGCAACAAAAGGAGGGCAAGACCTGGTAAAAGTTGCAGGATGAGGTTGAGGGATAGACAGCTGATTCAAGACCGCATTAAGGAACTGAGAGAGCTCGTGCCTGACAGCACAAAGGTAACATTTTTTTAATCCGGGTGAATTTGGTGACGTGTATGTACAGTTGTTATTTGTATAAAGCCCAGAAAGATACGTACTGAAGGTGTTGATGAAATCACACAGTGCAGTATTGATTCCTTGCTGGAGCGTACAGTCAAACACATGCTCTTTCTAGAAAGCATCACAGAACACACTGACAAGCTCAATCAACTTGCCAAACCAAAGGTAAAAGTCACATATCCCTTGTGAACGGCTTGTTGGTCAACCTCAATATCTCATACATGTGATTCTTCTGCCTGTAAATTATCCAAAATTATATATCTTTCTTGCTCATCTGTCTTCGAATGTCAACATTTGTCGTTTCACAACTATCATTGAATCAATGCTGAATTGCTGACAATCAGCAATTTGTTGGTGTTGATTTTTTTTTTTTTATTTCTCCATTTGTTCATGTGCCTATAGACAACTTTATTACTGAAACTTTAAGACTTATCAGAAAGAAGCAGACACCTCCAACTATCAAAAGGGTTCAACCTGGGCGGTGGGGGTGGGAGGCCACCTAAAGGTTTCCTCTATAATGGTGGAGAACTTGAACAATAATGGGCAGATGCTTATAGAGGTAAGTATATGTCAATATGTTTATCTTTCTTTTGGTTCAATTCATGTACATACACTTGAACACATCGGGGTGAGCAAAACCAAACTAAACTGAAATCAACAGTTTTAGTTTCCAAACTGAACCGAACCGACTATATTTGCATACCCTTATGAATGGACCCCCTTGTGTAGCATCTTGCTCGTAAAACAAAATTAATTAAAAAACAAAGTTGAGAACAGATGATATCTAGAAGGCAGAAAGAAGGAAAGAAAATAAAGAGAAAAGAAGCAAGCTGAGTTCTGACCCTGGAGATGATATCCCTTAATTTGCTGCATTATTTGTCTCAATAATATGCTGCGTCTTTTTTGACCACACAGATGCTATGCGATGAATGTAGTCGATTCTTTGAAATGGCAAAAGCTATTAAAAGCTTAGGTCTGACCATCTTGAAAGGGATTACAGAAATGCATGGAGAGAAGACATGGATATGTTTCATTGTCGAGGTATGTTACTTGAAGTTATCATCAGAAGTCGTTAACGATAATTTTTCAAATGTGTAATCGACTAGTATGTGAGCAACATGTGCAGGCATGCATCGATTCATCTGCATTTCTATTATTAGCTTTCATTTTACAAAGAACCTCTCCATCTTGAGTCCAGATAGCTTAAAGCAGCCATTTTGTAGAGTTCACAAAAGTGCACTTCATAGTTTTCATTTAACAATGATGATGTGTTTCCATGTGACATTGATAATTTGTATTGGAGATGGTTGATCCTGTTATAACTTTGCTCAAGCACCCAATGCTTAGCCAGTACCAAGCTTGGATGAAGAGGAAAGGTTGCGGTAGTTATAAACAACGTAAAACTTGGTCAAATCTTATGATATGATTGATGGTGCTATGATTAATATGGTGCATGTTCATTATTCCAGGCACAAAGAAACAGCAAAGTCACCCACAGAATGGGTATCTTACTGTCACTCGTACAGATATTGCAGCCACAGACTTCAAGCTAGCAACTAAGATCGGTCTGCTTTTGGAGATTATAGTGTTGTTACTTTGTAAAATAGTGAGTCAACATGGGATCTGTGATCGCCATTTTTTTTCTTTAAGTTGTGATTGTTGTTTGTATTCCTTTCTGTCCCAAAAAAAAGGAAGGAAAGGGTAAGAAATGAAGGGCAAGGCTTCTTTCATCTTGTACTTGACAGCGTGTGGATTTAAACCCAATATCATCTATTATAATCCATCGTTTTGCTTGGAAGTTGCACAATATTTTGGAGTTACTATGCATTGCCATCCTTTAACTACATTACCATGAAACTAAAAAGACAACTTGATTAGTTATTAGAGATGGTTCTGGACTAGAAAAGCTGTTTATTTTCAGCATTGAATGGCAGAATTCCGAAGCTATACTTTAAAATGATGAAGAATGGAATTACCGTCAAGACCTTTAGACCTGAAAAGGGCCATATACTCGGTAATATGTGTATCCCTATAAATGGGGGGATTGCCAAATAGAAGTTGCTTCACAGCTCCATATGGTTTAAACTTATTTGCCGTGCTTGGATAGAAAAAGCATGCCACTGATGTCCTTGCTTCTTCCCTTCCAACCACTACTCTGTGCTTTACACTTCTGAACTTGTCATTCGTGATCAACTGTATATATAAATGAAACAAACCCACAAATATATTATTTGGTTTGAGGATGCAAGTGGCATGAAACTTTTCTGATGCTTTGGAAAAGATCTTGAGTAAAAGAAATATGCTCTTGGAGTCCAATGTTATTCTAGCAAATCTTATGCTCCATTAAAACACTAATCATGCCAAATTAAATAATTATTTTCATCATAAGTTGATGATAAATTTTTAAAAAAGATCAATTAGTCTGGAATATTGACTGGGAATTTGACCTGGATGAAGTCTCCAATGTTGACAACAAGTGCGCCATGTGTAGGAGGGACATGAAGCCATTGATCATGGTGAAGAACTTGGAGGCCACCCACATTGTCCTGCAACAGGATTGTGAGGAAGGAAGGGTCTGTATGCATGGTGGTGCCAAGTGTCAGGTCTGGCTCTGGACATTCTGGGTAGTAATGGCATACCAGTGATTCACTTTCCATGCATCCTATGTCTGACAGGTATTCCGTTGGCAGTCCCAGTGATTCTGACAGTACTTCTGATAGAATTTTCCCCATCTTTATCATCTCCTTCATGTATTCTCTTACAGCTTCCCTGCAGATACCCCCCTCAATTTTAATCTAATTATCTAACCGATTTTTTTAATTCCAAATAACTTGATGTCAACTATATATGAATTCTTTTTGTCACTCTCTACGATTTTGGACTACAAGCAGAATGATCGAAGGAAAAAAAATGGAAGCAGGAGACAAATGGTGATGGCAGATAAGAATTTGGCAATACCTGCAAATATGGGGATAGAGTTGAGGGTCTAATTTCCCATCCTGAAAATCAAATGCTATGGAATCTCTCCAATTAGCTGCTGATGCTTTATTGACAAGCAAATCACCGTTACAAAAATACCTCACTTTACGCTTAACATCACGAGAATACCATTCTTTCTTCATCTCCTGAGGTTGTTCATGGAATCGTTTAACACCTGCCAACATTTCATCAAGAACATTGACAGGAATTCCATGATTTACAACCTGGAAAAAACCCCATGTTTCTGATGCATTTCTGATCTCATTCACTACCTCAATTCGCCTTGGAAAAGTTTCAACACCTTCCATGTTTATTACTGGAACCTGAAGAAGCTGCCTAGGATTTCTGATGTCATCAGCGGGTGAAAATTCCGATAGATTCTGACGATCTGGTGGATGGATAAAAAATCTGGGAATTTTTGTCACACCAGAATTAACTAGTCCTTTAACACCAGCTTTAGTTTCATCAAAAGCTTTTACTTCTTCAGCTTTGTTCACATAGTTTGAACCATCTTTAGGATCTGAATTTGAAGCAGTAGAAATGATTACTTCCATGTTTATAACAAGGGGCATTGATTGGTAAAAGGGATGGGCAGGATTTTATAATACAGAGCAGATGATAATGGACATTAAATTAATCATGAATAAAAGAAAATCAGATGCGAAATGATGGATGGAGGAAAACTATTGCACAAAGTTAGATGCTTTTGAATATGAAAAGTCATAAAGGGGGTGAATTTTATATAATAACACTAATATTCTTCTTGAAATGGTTAATGAAGTATAACCCATTCAATGGAAAATTTTACTATATTAAGTTAGGTGTTAATGGCATTACAACCCAAATGTCGTATCCGCATCATTCACGCCAGTGAGTGAGTAGTTCAAAAAGATCATTTAATTTTGTACTACACAAGGAGAAACGTAAATAGACCATACATACAACAAAGAAGTCATTTACATGTTTTGTTGAGATATGTATATATAGGCATGCAATATTCTAATGAATCTGAGAGATAAGAATGAGAGGTAGCAGGAAATGCCAAAAGAGTTTAAGTGGGGACTTTGTCATATGTCAAACCATCATAATCTTGAAATGTAACAACACATATTGCATGAGGGGGAATCAAGACGTCCCCTCCTTCAAAAATTTGTTGCCTTATTGCCCGATAGAGAAATGACTTCTCCTTCAAATCTTTGGCCTTATTCACGTATCTAGTTGCAGACAAAAATGATTATCTTTTATGTATCTTGGAAAATACTTGGTCAAGACAAAGAGCACTACAAGGCCTTCTTACCACAAAATTTAATCTGGATTCAAGTTTCATCTTTTCCCCTCTAATGGGTTATTCATTCCCTTTGAGCCTTTTACCCTTTCAAGTATTTAACGTATCGTTCGTTCAGAAATAAGATGGAGACCAGAATATGGTTCGATAGGTTTAACCTAAGAGGGTTGCAAACGGTTTCAATTTATCATGAGAACCCTTCCCAGGTTGAATGGCATAGATGGCGCGCCCGTTCTAACGGGCCTGAAACCAGCTTGTAGAAGGGTAGGTTCCAGTTTCAGTTTTTTTGAACTTGAACTGCTGATTCTTGTTCAGAAACCGTTAGTTCTTGAACGCAGGACATGTCTACCAGCGGACATGAACGACATAATTATTTAGTATGGGCATAATTTACTAATGCAACTGAATTGCTATTCAAGGATTTGCATCCAGACTGGGTGCTGATCACTACAGGAAATGCAAGAAATAATGTCGAGTACAACAATGTGCAAGCTGTCCCTGGTTGAACAACGTTCTGAAGAATAACTTCGAACCTCGGAGACTTATATGGTGCATCACATCGATCAATGGACTTTGTCGGTGACAATGAAGAAGGCCAACCACCGCAACAAGCTTGAATCCCAATCCTTGGGTGTTCTTTGAAATTTCCCTCAGTTACCCTTTGGATTGATCACCTTCTTTGCGAAAGATGGCAAACAAAAAGCAGCGGAATGAACCTGCAATTGAAGCACGAGTTAGGATCAGGAAATAAGAACAGTCAAACGTGCGTGTTTATGAAAATTCAATGCTATAGAACTTGGAGTACCTCTGAATTGTAAAATTTCAAGGGCCTTGTTGATTTGCTATCATTAACATCTACAGGATTGGCAGGATGCTTGAAATCGACAAAGGGTCCCTCGGTTGAGCACAGCATGAAACCTATCAGCCCACTATAATAAATGCATACGATATCAGTAACATCCAAAAAATGACAGCATGTGATTCTGAATGTGCAAAAAAGGTGGAGAGAACATAAGGGCTTTCCAGTTCTGAACGGGGATATTTGCATAATGCACATTCGGAAAGGAAGCGGAGGCATAAATGACAGGGAATACGTACAAACCTTGGATAAGTCGGAACGGTAGTCCACGCGTAATTGACAGAGCCTTTGAATACCTGACGGCAGTTCACCACGATATCCTCAATGATGTGCATATGGAGCCATATACTTTCTGCCTGAGTACACACAACCCCACCAGGACGAAGAGCCTTTGCTACGGACTCGAAAAAGGGCTTCTCGAAAAGCTCTTGCGCGGGACCTGAGCGATCAGATGTAATGACTTGTAAAACGAACTAGCAATTCCTGAGTTCCATTGTTAGGTATAAACATGCAACAGTTGGAGAGATAGCATTACCTATTGGATCAGATGAATCTACGATAATTGGCATCGTAAGTTCCAGATGGTGCATTCTTCAAAAAGGTAACACCTTCAAAATTTTGAAGTAAGATAAATATGATCAATTAACAAGTGTACGATAAGAAAATGAAGAAAACATGGACGAGCAAGCACCAAGTCATACCATCACCAATATGAAGATTCACACGACGGTCCTCGAACCCAACCGCTACATCAGGGAAATATTGTTTAGAAACCTACAGTAGATGAATCAGTTCTAAAGACAAAAGTTAAGGCTGTGTTCAAGTATAAATCTTCTAGGCCATGACTCCATGAAACTGGAGTT
The DNA here is from genome assembly GCA_948192965.1 of Dalechampia spathulata. NCBI lineage: Eukaryota > Viridiplantae > Streptophyta > Magnoliopsida > Malpighiales > Euphorbiaceae > Dalechampia > Dalechampia spathulata. Next base: position 19,055 of record CANYBF011078246.1, read on the forward strand.
CATCAGAGATGAAGCAACGTAATAATTAAGCAATGTAAGAAAGAAATCCTATTTATTTCTGGAAATGAACTTGGAATATAATTTGAGCATATAAAATCTAGAAAGTAAACCAAATCTTTTGACATCTAACTCACATCAACAACCATCTCGTCGATTTCACATATGTCAATCTGGTCAACTGTAGAATGCCGAGCCATTTCCGGCGGGACCCCGCCATCTCCTCCACCAATAACCAAGACCTGAGATGAAGAATAGAAAGGAAGAAAAAGATGAACTGCATTATAACTGTTATCCATATTGACTACACAAGCTCCCACATAATTTCTCGTCCATGATTATGTTCATTGTAAGCATCATCATGTAATAGCATTGCTTACTGTGTTCGTACAGGATTTCAAATAACACAAAAATTACCTTCTTCGGATTTGGTATTGAATAAAGTGGCAGGTGAGTTATCATCTCTTGATATGCACATTCATCCCTTTCGGTGAGCTGAATCACCCCATCCAAGACGAGAACCTTTCCATATGATGAGGACTGTGAATGGAAATAAATAACACATACGATATTCTATATTAACTCCAAGTCTGTTGCATCATATGCATTTGCAAACGAAATGAAAGAAAATTAACGTATAAGTTAAGCATCAATTACCTCAAAGACCATGACATTCTGGTAATCAGACTTCCCTTGAAACAAGATCTTCTCCACTTTTAAGGAATGTGCTTCCCCTGTAGATCACAGATTAGCATTGTTTCTTTGAAAAATTAAAAACATCCTAACTTAACACTGGCAGAAGAAATGGAAGCTAGCCTAATCCATTGGAAGTTATGAAAAGCTCGATGGCTCGCATAATGGTAGAGAAAATTCACCCTCCTCAGAAAATCATCAAACAGGCTTGAGATATCTATTTTGAGAAGGACAAATTAATTGAACAGCATCATGTATCTAACTGCCAGGATTTGTTTGGATTGGATTTGATCAATGAATATCTTATTCACATAATTGACTTAGGAACCACGGGGGAAAAGAAAAATGGCCATGCCAGTAGTAAAATTTATTTAGAGACATATGATAGAAACAAACACACAATCATTCCTTAAAATGCAAATTTTTGAGTTAGAAAGTGAGCAACAACCAATTATGAAACTACAACTATCATCGTCATCATGATCAACCCAAAAGGTGTGGTCCTATTATAAAGTTTTTCTTCAGTGGAGGGCCACAAAATAGAAAAATAAAACAGGTCCAATCAAAAACTAATTAAAAACACCTCCTTGTAGATGCCGAAACTGCCACACAGTCAAAGCCATAGCTAAAAAATCCCCAAGGATAAAAATGAAAACTTTACTGAAAAAATCACATGCCCATTAAACAATATCGAAAAGCAAGCTGCCCAGATAAGAAAAACAGGGAAAGAAGCTGTTTGAACAAAAACCCATTATTGAAAACAATAAGAAAAGCTAAAGGAAATAAATGGAAAAAGAAAAAAGAAACATACCAGGCCACATTGGGCTAATTTCAGAGAACCAACCAACCAGGAATAACAGTGGATATATAATTATTGGTGTTACCAGCTGTTTCCATGGCTATATTAACCGTACTAGATACGGTCCCATTTTCATTAGCTTCTCTTGGCCTTTTAACAGGGAAATCATCAGGCATAAAAGAAACAACACCATCATTACTACTTTCTTCTTCAGCCATAATAACACAAAAAAAAATCTATGTAAAAAGGCTGCGAAAGTAAAAGCAAATCAAACAGGGAGAATCTGCTCAAGAAAGGCGCTTATTTTGCTTTTTCCCCCCCTTTTTTCTGAAGAAAGTTCACTGTGAATAATGATGAGCTCTCAATTAGGCTTTGGGAACCTTAGAACAGGAGTTATTATTGAGTACACCTGATTTATGAATATACTTGTAGTAAGTGACCGTTGGATTGTGCTTTTGAAATCCCGACCGTTAATGGATGCAACGGGTGACCTGCTTTACCAGTCATAAGTATGAGAAGCCAAGAATCCTGACGTGCTTCGGTTGACATTCGGTGGATAACAATCTATTCCAATTAACCATAACATAATTTTATTATTAAGAACTCATCTCCTCCATCTTTCCAGTAATCTGTCATTAATAATGATGATGATTATAGTAAATTATAGTATGCAAAGCTACAAGAAATTGAATGAAAATAGTAGTAATAAGCAATGTAAATTTGTATGACTTCTACTTGCATTCGGGTGGCAAGACTTTGAATCTTGGTCTATCATTACAGTAAGAGTAAAACATGAGCTTTCTTCTCGCCCAGTCCATAGCCAAACTTTGATCCTTTGATAGCTTAATGAAGTCTTCACCTTCTACAGGATCTAAGCTTGAAGGGCCGTTCTTACCAGAACATGATGATGATGATGAGGGATTAAATGAGCATCCAGTGATTTTCGTATCTGTAAATGAAACATTAAATGGTGCATAATTATAATCAACTGGGTATTTTCCTCCATGAGTAGCCCATTCTGATCCGTCCCAGATTGTTGCATAGACTGACATTGCTTTTGATGGATATACTGAAGGGAATCCATAGTTGTGGGCAAACTCTCTTACTGGTATATTATCTACCAGAAACCTGAAAAAAGATTGTTGAGCAAAACTTATTTAATGATCAACCTGAGTTGAGTAGTTCATTATGCTCGATTCAAGCTCGACTCAGATATAAATGAACCAAACTTAAGCATATTGATGATGATGATGATGGTGATAAGGTTAAATTTATAATCTTACACTATATGGTGACTGTTCCAGATGATGCTGTAATGATGATATTGTGCAGTTGGATCAAACCAAAGATAGAATTTTTCTTCTCTTCCAGTGCTTACACTTCCATTTGCATAAACATTTGTTTGAAGTACCCAATCATTTCTCTTGTCATGACCAAGTAGTTCAATGTCTATCTCATCGTGGTTGTGTGGATATGTTTCTGTATTAGACATCTAAAACACAAACATGTTAAAATTGAAACAATATGATTTAAGAAAGTCGGAAGAACTTACGTAGAATGCAACTACAACTCCAGAGGACAGACCAGCAGGCAATTTGATGGCGGCACTAAAGAAACCATAGTAATATTTGTCCTTTGAGGCCAAACCAGACCCTGCTCGAAAGCAAAACAATGGCATCAGTCCAGCCAAGTGGAACTTAGGCGACTAGATTTCTAGCTCGAGACATGAACAAGTTACCTGAGGATTTATCAAGGGCAAGATTGGCTGAAGATCCATTGTTGAGCAACTTGATATTAGACCCTCCAAAGAATGTGGAGAATGCTTGGCTAATTGGTATGGTGGAAAAGAGATGAGTTAAAGGAGTAACATTTGGAGGTGTGTACTTGCCATATGAACGAACTTCAATTGTCATAGACAACAATAAAACCCCCAAGATTATGATTTCTTGTAAAAGTGCCATATTCCACACTAGATTTGATATTTGAGAACTTTGGACCAACTTATATACACACACAAACACATGAGGATTGACGATCTCAAATGATTAACTTTATCAAGAATTGTATCAATCATTTATATATTTATTCATATGATTGGTTGTTAACTAGCTGGCTCCCTCTTTCCCATGTTTCAACTTGGGATCTAAACAAGACAATAAATGTAGATGTCATATGGTTGATTAACAAACCTTCATGGGCCTGCCTACTATACATCATTATGACCATGAATTCAATGACTTTTTTAATAAGTTTTATGGGAATTTTTGCCACTTTATGAAGGTCCCTTTTTCCTATATTGCCACCTTTTCTCATTGTTGTGGTCCAACAAATCTTATTGGACTAAAAATTGTCTAAATTTTGCTTTTCTTTTAATGGGGATAAGTCATATGCTTTACAAGATAATATATTAAGTTGTACTTTTTTTTTATTTTGATGTTATATATAAATATGTCCATAATATAATTATTTTCTAGATTGGTCACTTGAGTATGGCAACCAGGATTTAAATAACAAGAATTTCATTCATTTTCTGCCTTCATCATCTTCGATTCCATGCTTGATAATCACCCATATGTGATTGACATCATTCTCATGGAAATATTAAGTGCTTTCTCTAATCTGAGTACTATTTCCTCCATTGATGGCCTTTCCTGCTTTGTTCTCGTACATGATAATGCAACCTTGAGTACCACTTCAAACGCTTCAACTGAGTACTCTCTATTAAGTTTAGGATCTGCAAACTCAGCTACATTACCGCTTCTTGCAAGAAATTTTGCCTGACAGGTTGAGATATTCAATGTCAGAATGCTAAACAAGGTTACCATCATTCCAATTTTCACAAGATACAATTTCGTAGGATTATACTTATAAAAACATATCCATGTCGGACGGAATACAAGGGTATGTTTTAATCGTAGAAAGGAAATATTTTAGCTTGTTACTTACCATTTTTTTTAGCTGCATTGGTCTATGCAAGTCCAAATTGATCACCTTCTGCCCTGAGATTACTTGTAATAACACTATCCCGAAACTGTAGACATCACCCTTGGCATTCACATGGCGATTCCTTCGATATTCTGGATCGACGTAACCGAATGTGCCTCGCACTTCTGAGCTCACATAAGACTGACCTACACCCATAACTTTGGATAACCCGAAATCGGAGAGTTTTGCTTGAAACTGGGCATTGATGAGAATGTTGGTTGGCTGCCAGAAACAGCACACAGGATGAGATCAAGTAATAAGGCAGGGAACAGAATTGGAGGTCCGGCTCAACGATAGAACTTGCCTTGATATCGCGATGAACAATGCAACCTTCCGGATAAGTGTGGAGAAACTGGAGGCCTCTAGCACAATCAATTGCAATTTCAAGTCTTTGGATCCAGGAAAGAACCTTATTTCTGCCTGTTTTTTTTATAATTTTCATGGGTTTGTCACTTTCATGTAATGAAGGAGTTAAAGAGGAGAATTAGCATAAAGAAAAGGAATGAAAAACTTATACCATATAGCCATTCTGATAAGTTGCCATTGTGGCATAGTTCATAAACCAGGAAACAATCATCTCGATGCTCGCAGAAACCGAGCAATGCTACAAGGTTTGGATGTTTGATGTGGGATAGACTTGTAACTTCTCGGACAAATGTCTCTGCGAATCCGTCGTTGATTATGTGTTTAATCGCAACATCCTGCCCGTCAGACAGTTTTCCTCTATACACCATTCCTGTGTGACAAATTGTTCCAAGTAGGGGTCACCAAAACCAAACCGGATTGAAAAATTGAACCAACATTAACAATTTAATTTCATGTTCGTTGCATAAAAACCCTAGTTCATCAATCACATCTCAGTATCCATAAAAGGAATTCCCTCTTTAATTTCATGGTTTTCTCTGATGTGTTCTTCCCTGTCAATTCTACATGAATGCCTTTATAACTATCTTGGAATTTCACCAGAATCCTGACGGCCTTCTTAGAATAGTCATCAGAAATGAAAATCACAGAGATTACAGATTATTTAATGGTAGTCTAGTGTGAATTTCTTACCAGCTATGCCCCGGCCTATTAAGTTCGCTTCGTTAAGATTATCTGTTGCCAGGTAAATTACCCTGGGAGATATCCTGAGATCCCCGGATTCCTCAGAATAGGATTCGTATGCTCCTTCTGTTTCTGCACAGGTAAATTCATTCGATGTTCGTTCATTGAATAACTATGGAGGACGGTTCTACATGAATCATGATTACTCCGAGTACTCTAGTTCAGTATGCTTATGCTCTTTAAACCATCAGGAAAAAGTAAGTACCATCATTTTCTGTTGACAGGTTTTGTCCGTTCCTTATTCGGAAATAAATCCATGTTGATACTGCAATTATTGTTATTATTGCCACAAGTCCTGATAATCCAACGATCAAAATAATTCTACCTGTCTTCGTCAGGAAAGTTGATACAATAATTATTCCACATTTCTTATGTTCAAAATAACAGAAAATGCTCCTGGAAAAATCCAGATTCTTAACGACAGAGTTCACCTGGAATTTTCGCCGTTTGACCACTTCCAGCCGTCCCTTCCGCCTTGTCATTTCCTGGAAAAGGAAAATGTTTAGTTAGAAACAACATTTACAAATCAATGAATCAAACAAAGAAAGGACGGATGAAAAAATAAAGATCAAAAAGCCAATTATGAAATCTGTGAGTTCTAAAAGTCATGAGTTTTACCTACAGATAGATTATTATACAATGCAAGGCAATTAAATATTGCCTGGACCCTTTTCCTGTCTTCAATCAAATTACTTGTTAATGTTATCAGAATTGCAAATCTACACAATTTAGATTCGTCAGAATCCAAATCACTTCCATTGTTTAACAATCCTCCCACCTCCTTCCACCTGCTAAAACAAAACCTGCAATCCTGATCATGTTCATCATCTAAATCAACAAGCTTACAATCTTCAGCTAGAGAATTCAACATGTATCCAAGCTTGTTAACAACTTCTGCCTTGGAATAACTAGAACATCCACCATTTCCTCCAGTTAGCTTGTCAATTCCACAGCCTGAAACTTCACCATAAATTTGCTTCATTGAAAGTAAACAATCTTCTTGTTCTGTAGAATTTAAATATATCTGGCCAGTTTTGTTTGCCATTTCTGATAATCCATATAAGTAATCATCAAAAACAGGATCACAAGAACTATTCCCTGGTAAATAATTCGGGTTATTTAAGGATGAAGAAAGTTGAATATCAAGAATGCAAGCACCATCAGAATCCTGTAAAATAATGAAAAGAACGGAAAGAAAGATAAATGCAGAGAATAGCCGTTGGTCTTTGAGGAATAGCTCGGCCATTAAAACATGAATTGGGTTATTGGAATCAGGAATTTTACAATATAGAACCTGGAGAGAAGAACACCAGGATCCTGAATGAAGCAGGTCACTGTAGATAATAGCAAACTGACAATTAAACAGATGAATTGTGCATGATGACTATCTATGGGAAGCAAGAGAAGAGTACTTCGATGCCAAATGGCAACTATCTATGCTATACACACACACACACACACAGAGATAGCCGAAGATGCTGAGGTTTAATGTTGAAGACAAGCATATAAGACCAACAGCAAAGTTCATTCTGCTGCCTCAGCTTGCCACTATCATCTCCATTAAAATCACCTTTCTATAAATATAAAAGCTTTAATTTTAAATATACTATTTTTATATTTGCAAAGTGCAAATATAAAATTATATATCATATCATATACATATTAAAAGTGGGAAGAGGGGGGAGGAAGTGAAAATACAAGTCTACCCTCCCCTTTTAATTTTAATAATTCAAAGATAAATATTATTTTTAAAAATTTATATGAAGATAAACATTACTTTTTTAATTTT
>CANYBF011078247.1:0-13135 GCA_948192965.1 Dalechampia spathulata
TCTTTATTACCATATCCTCACTTAATTAATTCCAAAACACTACAAGGACTTGGAAATCAACAACCTCATTCAAGATAAATGATTAAAAAACCTGTTCCCTGAGTTTGATACCCCTACTTGCTCTCTATACTAGTCCATAGAGACTAAGGGAATAAATTCTGTAATTTTTCATTTAAACCTAAACCTCAAAATCCCTTACCAACTACAAGTAAACCCGACATTCATTTTAGTGTGTGTTTATGTTTCACGTTAATTCTAAGGAGTCATATTTATTTGTTGCTAAAATGATTCTTTGATATCTTAATGGTACTCAAGACTTTAGTCTTTGGTACCACGACTTTGGTCTTTGGTATCATATGTTAGTGTATGCTCTAAAGCATCATATTTTATTTGTAATTGAATATTTAATTAATAAAATTCATTATTCATTATTTAATGCAATATTTTATATACTTATTTTACTTAAAGTATTAAACTAAATAATGAAGTTCAAGGTATTGGAACAATATAAGGGAAATTCATAAAGAGTTTATGATATGAGATTCTTATCGTATGAAAATGTTTAATATCTAGATTACCCTAATCATAATATTAATAAGATTGGATATTATTAATGTAGGTAGATCAGTACATGTTATACTTCTATTAAAGGGTGATTCTTATTCACTATGGCATGAGTTGTCTAAGGTATACATGTGGATGAATATTATAGTATTGGTTCACTGGAGGCCTTATGAGTGAGATTTCATATGGATCATTAAACTATGTCTATGAAATACATATCTCACTCATATTAGTAGTGCAAATATCCTTAGACTTGAGATATCAAGGTTATCTTAACTGTGGATTATTATACTTTGACTCTTGTGCTTTATTTCTCCATAGGAGGCATTCATAGTTGGGAGGTTGAGTGTAGTATGATGTAATTGAAGATATTTATATATCAATAAAAAATTCATCACCCTATATTACATTTAGGGTTTTATCTCAATGATGCATGTAGTAATCTTTGATTCTAAAATCTTTAGCTAGAGTGGAATGCCTAGAAGTGAATAAGTTCTTAGGGGCATTTAGAAATAATGATTATGTATGTAAAACATCAAGTTTAAGGCATGATCTAATATTTTTGATCATGTATTAAGTTGGCATTAATCCATACTTAAAACTTAAATGAGATAATGAATGGTGAAAGGAGTTCATTGTAATAGTATTATCACACCTATACCTGGTGTAACATGCTCTCATAGAATAACTAATAACCTCATAAGTAAGGAAATCACTAATTATCCTATAAGGGATGCATACAAATTTTCATAATATAATGTTTGTATTATTATCATTATAATAGTACCTAAACTCCTTTGCTATATTTAAACATAGACAATATCATTCCATAAAGGTTTGCATGTATAACATTATGAGCATACAACATTCATCAATCATACATAATTATACAGTCATTTGTCATATGCTATCTATGTGCTTTAGTTTAGTAAAATATTGTGGTTAACACACATACCGAGAGTTCATATAACAAGTACTACTGTCGTTATGATTAATACAAATGGCTACATAATGAAAGGATATCTTGGAGTACATTATATGTATCCAAACTGACTCCAAGAAAGGATTCCTTTAAATTACAATCTCTACTGACCGTAGATCAGTTAGTCCTAATGCTGCTAATCCTAATGCTCACCCAAAGGTCCCAGTCATACATTCATCAAATGATAAAAGTTGAGTATAAAACTTAGTGGTGCTATAAAAATGTGTAAATGACATAATCATGTATCATAAATAACATATTAATATTGAATCATGAAGTATAATCATTAAATAATGTAATAGTATCATATCATATCCCTTTACATCATATTTTCTTTTTTGGCAATATTATGTAGTTTAAGAATAGAAATAAAAACCATATAAGGTCCATTGTAACTTTTCTTATATCAGATATTATATAGAAGCATCATCATGTATATATATTTCTATAATTTGTATATGTATATGTATCATGCATTCATCATTGTCATTCTCTGTACTTTCATGATATATGTATAATAATGCATGTTTGTGAGAATGTAATCATGCTTTGCATCATCCCTTTGATTTTCCTGTAACATTTCATTTCATTTTGTATGATTGTGCACAATTCGTACTAGATCCTATATATACCAGTACTCAGTTCCCATAAGAATGTAACATTTCTCTATGGTTCTACAAAAAGAACCCATCATTGCTCTATGATTCCATATAGGAATAATACTATATGATTCCTCAAAGGAATCCATCATCTCTATTATCTAGTATGCTTTCATAACATATAGCTCTGTAATATCTCTTTCCTTCCCTTTCCCACCTTATAGCCTTTTTATGGTATGTCATGAATATGCCTTTATACGTGTATAATTCATGACATGAAATGTGAATGATGCGTCAATGGTCAATGCAATGTTGATCATATGATATCATTGAACATATAAACTCATTTCATGGGTACCGCAAACATTTAGATATAAGGACATCGTTTCAATACCTTAGATGAGATCATAAAGTGAAAATTATAAACTAGTAATCACTTTACCCTTTTTGATTACTTATGAAAGCGTATGAGCTTCTATGGCTATACCTATAACATTTTCCATTTCAAGTATGCTTAGTAAAACCATTCATATAATTCATATAACTTATCACCTTTAAACATTCACATCCAATCATAACATGTAACTATAATTTCACTTTAATTTATCATGAACATGGAAGCATGAATTCATCTTATAGCATTATATTCTTCATTCATAGTGGTTATACGAGTATTTTAGCTAACCATAGTGCATTCATCATTAATACAAGCATAAGGTGTATATAAGTACTATTGATCTTATTTTAATATCCTTATAAGCCATTACTCTCATTCATGCCTTAACTCATTCATACATTCATGTTCAATTACCTATAGTAGTAATACTTAGACATAATAGCATGTGCTTTAGTCTATTAGGCATGTATGGAACATTTAAGGTCTATGTATCTCTTTAAGTATGTATACATGTACTTAAGAAGAAGTAATAAGGTCTAACTATACATAGATGTAAGTTTGGAAGCTAGGAACATTCATTCATTAAGATGCCAAAGCATACAAGACATATTACCATGAATTTGGTAATATGCACTGTTCATTTGGTCATGGTTACTATTCATATGATCATTTTCTTTAATGAAATCTTCATGTTTTCACCTTATGTTTTCATGCCTCTTAATGGCCTTATAGGACAAGTCATGAACCATGAAAGACACTCACATTTAGACCATCATCTCATGCATATATCAAAGTATAAATCCATGCAACAAGGTACTAAAAAATATGAATTTAAGGTATGCAAAATTCACTTGTTGAAACCAACCAATTTTTCTTACCATTTATGTACCTATGTGCATTACGTGTAGTTTTTATATGTCTTAAAGACCTTAAATATTAACATGCCATATACCATTGGAAACTAGACTCTTCAAGGTTTAGTTTAAGTTATTACATGCAGTTTTTATAAATCTTTATGGTTACGAAAAGGTAAATTGCCACAAGCCATTAAATTTTACCAATACAATATGGTTTTTGTATACATTTGCATACTTCACCTAAATGAGCTTGTAACCAATTATTCATTTGCATAACATTATATATTTTTATACCAAACACTCTTCTAAAATAGAACATGAGCATACATTAAGGTTCATGTATCATTTTGGATACAAACAGCCCATGCAAAGTTACACTTTTTACATAATGCACTAAAACACACATTTTTAGCATACCCCTAACTTGCACCATTTTTTCCTCTCTCATAACTCATTCATTTATCCATTTTTAATGAATGAACATGATGTCCTAAATCATAGCTATAACTAATATAATTATTTTAACAATTATACATTCACATCTCCCATAATACATAAAGTTACACAACTTGCACATTATGGTGCACATGCTGCCTTATAGGTTTCCTCATTCATAACTTACCTATTTGACTTCCAAACTACATTAAAGTCATGCCATACAAAATACAGCCATACACATAAATGTTAGACATAAAATCAGGTCAAATTAGACAAAATACAAAACACATATTCATACCTTAGAGCAATATGCACATAATGCACTTAAATGACACACTTGCTACCTTCCTATCAACCATTTTGGCATTTTCATACCATAACTCACCTTTACATGCAACCACACCTCATTTACATCATCTAAACACATTAATCAATCATGTTTACATAGTAATTCAAAGGTTACATAATTTTATGCCTTGAAAGAATGAAGGGCTGAATAGTTTCAATTCGGGTAGCAACTTTGGATTCCATCTTTCATTAATTTCCTTCCATCTTTCATGCATTTTTCATGTTCTTCATCATATATAATCACTTCAAACACTTCATACACACCTAAAACAGCAACTTAAGAGTCATTCACATGTAGTTCATGTTAGGGTTTGCATGGAAAACTCATACATTCATAAAGTTTATTTCAATTGCTTCAAATATACATATCCAACACCCCTCTTTCATTTTCTTCCATTATTCCTTCAAATTTCATGCATATACATATTATTATTCACCTTGGCCAAAACCCTCATATGCTTTAAACATTAACTATAGCAAGGAGTAGAAAGCAAGAAGCATGCACAAGATGAAAACTAGCTTAAAAAACCATGAAAAATGGAATCTGCATGAGAAATTACCTCGGAAAAGTGATTTTCTTTAAGCTAGAAACAAAAGGAGAAGCAGAGGAAGAATATTTCAAATGGAGGAGGATGAAATATGCAAAACCAAACGATTTTACCTTTTTTTATTCATATTTATCTTATTTAATATAAAATTCAAAGGAAAGGTCAATCATGTGTTAACATTTGTCAATATTTAAGAAACTTATTTAATTTTACTTCCTCTTCTTTTACTTAATTATTTCTTCATAAATGTAAGACATAGTCAAAATAAGCACACATGGAATACATAACATAACATAGCCACATACATACATAAATTTTAGTTTCCATAATTACCCTTCACTTTTCATGAAATTACATTTATGTCCTTACTTACTTCTTAACATATTTTTAATTCTAACTTCACCTATACTTTCATTTATACATTTTAACATATACATTCTCATAGAATAACATGTCTAACATGTCAAACCATCATATTTCACTTATAAATTCCATCATAAGGCTTCATTTAAGGCATTGAACAAAAACATTCAAAATGCACATAATAAGGCTTATATAGCTCATTTCCATCACTTTAATCATCTTTTCACTTTTTTTTTCATTTCTTTCTCTATAAATTCCATATCATTTGGAATTTCCTTTATCTTTAACACATTCAATAGTACACGTAGCATATCAAAGTATTCATGGATCATTGCACATTAATGTATTAATCATTCACTCACTCTAATACATATATAAAATGTAAACACATAAGGATGCTATGAATGTGGGTGTGACAAGTATCTGATATGGAAGAATTGTAGTTAAACTAATGTCCTCTTGAGATTTAGGTAGTTATGATGTATGACTAGACACTACTCATAACTTACATATAATGTTATTCATTCATCCTTTTCAGATTATAAAGCACCACTGAGTTTTATACTTGGCGTTTATCATTTGATGAGCGCAGGTACTAGTCCATTGGGCGAGAGACAGAATTAGGCGATCATTGGTCAGTAAGGAATGAGATTCAGTGAAATCTTACTTCTACAGTAGCTTGGATATTTTGTTAACATACTCCTAGATACGTTTTGGTTATGTAGTTTAAACATTACTCATATTGGCAGTAGGATGTATGTGTTTATGTTTTAACGTGTGTATATTTGTGTGTTGATATTATGACTTCTCGATGAGAATATAATGATCATGTATGGTGATGATTATATGTATGTATGATAACTTGATATGAATATGAATATAATGATAATGTATAACGTTAAATAAAAGTTATATTACCAAAGAAATTTTTGCACACGATATATGAATAGTAAATATATATATGCATCCTTTATAGTATAATTAATGATTTCCTTTCTTAGGAGGTTATTAATTATGCTACGGGAGCATGTTACACCGGGCATGGGTGTGACATGTTTTAGTGGTATCAAAGCTATGGTTTAGCTCGACTTATGATTGTTACATAGGTGTTTACTGCCAATGAATAATGTGCTACATAATAAGAGTATATTTAGTCCTGCTGCTGCTGACTATTATGATCCATGTATTTATGTGTTACACATTAGGTAATCATGACTGATAGGGCCGAGATTGCGGGTGAAGAAGGTGGGGGTAACTTTAACTTGCAAGAGGGTACATTAGAGACCATTGATAGAGTTGAGGTTAGGCAAGAACCCGCTAGATAGGTTGGTCAGGTAGAACGGGTATTTCCTACTGAACAACTGGCCGCCTCCATAATTGACCTGATGGTAACATAATTTGCATAGTTTTTAAGGTCATTATAGGCACAGAATCCACCAGCACCACCAGTTCCATCACCACCAGTTGAGGTTAAAGAATATAAGAAAGATTTTAAGAAGTTAAGGGCATATGGGGTTACAGACTTCTCAAGAACTACTGATCCTTATGTGGCTGAAATGTGGCCGGAGAAAACCTGTAAAATTTTATGATAGTTAGATTGACCCAATTCGGTCAAATTTGAGTATGCTATATCTCTGCTTCAAGATGATGCTTATGAATGGTGGAAAACCATTCCTCATAGTATGGTTGAACCACCGGTGTTAACATGGGCTGATTTTCAATGGGAATTCAGACAGAAATATGTACCTTCGGCTTATACAGATCAAAACTACATGAATTCCTTAGTCTTTGATAGGGTAATATGATAGTGGCAGAATATGAACGTGAGTTTACAAGACTGGCCTATTATGCTACCAAGATCCTTACCACGAGCCAAGACAGATGTAAATGATTTAAGTAATGATTGAATCCTTGGATCCGTGCTTTGGTACAAGGGTTTAATTATGAAGATTTTTCAGCTCTTATGGCTAATGCGTTGAATCAAGAGTGCACTATGATGGAAGCAAAAAGTATGAGAGCTGGTCAATTCCAAAAATTTTCTAAGGGAGCTAATTCTTCTGCTGGTAGTTTTAAGCGAGGTAGATTGAGAGGTTCTTTTATCGCCCGATCTTCAGGGGTTAGACCGTCATTACCTCACCCAGCTCAGAGTGGGAGATCTGTGAGTCATGGTAGTTTGATGACTGGTCCACCTTCATGTCATACATGTGGGCGTAGTCATTCTGGTGATTGCAGAGTTGGCATAGGGTTATGTTTTAGATGTGGTCAAGCTGGACACTTTGTATAAGATTGCCCTGAGCTCCGTAACATGCCAGTTCATACAGTTGCTGAAGGTAGAGCATATCAGCAAAACCCCACCTCTAGAATGGCTTCTAGTGCTTTTCAGGGTAGTGATCGAGGTAGAGGTTGAGACCGAGGTCGTAATGGTAGTGGTCATGCTTATAGTCAGGGATCTGTTAATTAGGCTATTGGGACTCTTTTTAGGGTATACACAATGAGGCAAAGAGAAGATGAACAAGCTACTGATGTTGTTGTTGGTAAGTTCTTCATTTCCAATCATGATGCATTAGTATTATTTGACCCGGGATCATCATATTCATACGTGAGCACTGAGTTTGCACAACTACTTGACATATCATGTGAGGGGTTAGGATATGATATTGTGGTTTTAAGTCCCTTAGGTAAAGATGTGATAATGAATAGGATATATCGATAATGTCCTCTAGTCATCCATGATATATATTTTCCATCTGACTTAGTAGAGTTACCTTTCCAAAATTTTGACATTATTTTGGGAGTGGATTGGTTATCAAGATATCAAGCTGTAATAGATTGTACTCAGAAGATTGTTACATTTAGAAGTCCAGGGGATACCATTATTCAGATACAAGGTTGTGTATCGACGGTTACTTTTAAGTTAATTTCAGCTGCTTCTGCACATAAATTATTACGGTAAGGTTGTGAAGCTGTATTAGCTCATGTGGTTGATATGAAATAGAAGGGAGTTCAGTTGTTAGATATACCTACTGTACATGATTTTCCAGATATTTTTCCTGATGAACTACCTAGTTTACCACCAGAAAGGGAAGTAGAGTTTGAAATAGAAGTACATCTGAGTACTGAACCTATTTCTATTACACCGTATCAAATGGCACCGACAAAATTAAAAGAGTTGAAGACATAATTGCAAGAGTTACTAGATAAAGGATTCATCCAACCTAGTGTTTCACCATGGGGTGCACCTGTTTTATTTATGAAAAAGAAGGATGGCTTAATGAGGTTATGTATTGATTATCGACAGCTAAATAAAGTGACCATTAAGAACATATATCCATTGCCTCGCATTGATGATTTATTGGATCAGTTGAAAGGATCAGCAGTGTTTTCAAAAATTGATTTGAGATCAGGTTATCATCAGTTACGGGTAAAGGAAAATAACATTCCAAAGACTGCTTTTTGAACCCGGTATGGTCATTATGAATTTTTGGTGATGCCTTTTGGTTTGACTAACATGCCTGCAGCATTTGTGGCATTAATGAACATTATATTTAAAGACTTTCTGGATCAGTTTGTGGTGGTATTCATTGATGATATACTGATATATTCAAAGAATCAAGAAGAACATGATGTGCATCTGAGGATTATTTTACAGAAAATATGAGAAAAACAGTTATATGGTAAATTGTCGAAATGTGAGTTTTGGTTGGAATAGGTGACATTCCTTGGGCATGTTGTCTCTGCAGAGGGAATGAGAGTTGATCCTAGTAAAATAGAAGCAGTGATTAATTGGCCAATTCCAAAGAATGTTAGTGATATTCATAGTTTTCTAGGTTTAGCTGGTTATTATAGAAGATTTGTCAAGGGGTTTTCGATGATTGCTACACCATTGACTACCTTGCTAAGGAAGGATGTACCATTCATATGGACTGATAAATGCCAGAAAAGTTTTGATCGACTCAAAGTGTGTTTGACACAAGCACCAGTTTTGACTTTACCTACTCCGAGAAAGGAATTTATGATATATACAGTGATGCTTCATTAAATGGATTGGGTTGTGCATTGATGCAAGATCAAAAGGTGATTGCTTATGCTTCTAGACAGTTAAAGCCTCATGAGAAGAATTATCCTATCCATGATCTAGAGTTAGCTACCATTGTATTTATATTGAAGATCTGGCGACATTATTTGTATGGTGAAAAATGTTACATCTACATTGACCATAAAAGTTTAAAATATTTGGGAACCCAGAAAGAGCTAAACTTGAGGCAAAGATGGTGGATTGAACTAATTAAAGATTATGATTGTGTCATTGATTATCATCCAGGGAAAGCTAATCAGGTAGCCAATGCCTTAAGTAGAAAAACATTTGCAAATATTCAGTAGTCATTATTAATGTTAGCTTATGAGATTCAAAGTATGAGTGTTAACTTTACAGTGTAACCAGAATGTATTTTGGCTACAATTCAATTACAGGTGAAACCTATACTGATTGATCAAATTAAAGAATGTGCAGTGAATGATGAAGAATATCAGAAGTAATTGAAGAAGGTGCAAGATGGCAAAATAACTTTGTTTACTGTGACTGATGATGGTATATTGAAGCATGGTTCAAGAGTGTATATTCCAGCTAATGAAGATTTAAAGAAGCAAATTTTAGAAGAAGCTCACAGTTCTAAATATTCTTATCATCCTGACAATATGAAGATGTATCAAGATTTGAGATAACATTACTGGTGGATTGGAATGAAGAATGATATAGCAGAATATGTGTCTAGATGTTTGATATGTCAATGAGTAAAAGCAGAACATCAGGTACCTGCTGGTTTACTTCATCCTCTACCAATACCAGAATGGAAATGGGATAAAGTTATGGTGGATTTTCTTACTGGGTTACCATTAACTCATGTTAGACATGATGCTGTATGGGTGATCGTTGACAGGTTAACAAAGATAACTCATTTCATACCAATACGTATGGATTATAGTTTGGAGAGGTTAACAGAGTTATACATTAATGAGATTGTGCGTTTGCATGGTGTACCATAATCCATTGTTTCCGATAGAGATCCTCGATTTACTTCTCGATTTTAGGAGAGTTTCCAGAGAGCTTTGGGTACGAGAGTATACTTCAGTACTGCTTTTCATCCTCAAACTAATGGTCAATCAAAAAGGATTATACATATTTTGGAAGATATGTTATGGGCTTGCATATTAGAATGGGAAGGTAGCTGGGACAGGTACTTACCACTGATAGAGTTTGCTTACAATAACAACTACCAATCCAATATCCAAATGGCTTCCTATGAAGCCTTATATGGTAGACAGTGCAGAACTCCATTGCATTGAGATGAAGTTGGTGAATAAAGATTAATTGGACCTAAATTAGTACAATAAGCAAAAGAACAAGTGAAATTAATCAAGAGTCGATTGAAAGCTGCTTCTGATAGACAGAAATCTTATGTTGATGCAAAAAGAAGAGATATCGAGCATAAAGTTGGAGATAAAGTATTTCTAAAAGTATCACTGTGGAAAAGAATAATGAGGTTTGGGAAAATATAGAGAATACAGAGAATGTAGAAAATATAGAGATATATTGGGAAAATAAGTTATTGAAATTATACCTAATATAAATTATGCATAATCAAAGATACAAATTGATGTGATCATAAAGAAACATTGAAATTACAGAGAAATGATGAAATTATAAAGAATAGAGGAATGCAATTCATATTTTCATTCATTAACATAGAGCATATTATTGTTATTTTATTAATATGCAAAGTGGTAATATGGTTGATTCATAAAAAGGATGTATGGTATAAAGAGTTATTTACAGAGAATTATAATAATAATATTTCATTATTAATGATATATTTTATTAGTGGTAATATTTATTTATGATATATATTACTACAAACATTCATCATTTGTTTTATTAAATAATTATAATTTCTAAAAAGAAGATAAAATTTTATTTATCGTATAGTTATTATTAGACACCACTAAATTTTATTCGTAACATTTATCATTTGATGAATACACGTCAGTGTAGTTTAAAAAGGCATCTAAATTAGTGAAGCACCAATGCAATCAAGACACTCCAAGTTTTGTATGATCCTCAATATACACTTTTGACAATATAACGCATTCCTAGTATGTCACATCCGCATTATTAACATCTTTACAAGTTTGCATTTTATGCATGAGAATGAATGGTGCATGGAAAGTATGATTCGATATGCTAGATATACTTATGAAATGTGGTCCAAAAGATGCCTTAGAATGGAATTGATAAGTGAAATGAGATGATTATAAATATTAAACATGATATTTTTTATAAAAGTAGAGGTTACAATGTATATTAGGAAGTAAAAATGAAATTAGACGTTAAGTGAAAAGTAGGGGTATTTTGTTAATTTCACTTATAGAGGGGTATTTTTTTTGGAAACTAGAAATGTGTATGTATGTTGTGAGATGTATGTTATGTATGTATTAAATGTATAATATAATGTATTAGAAACAAAACAAATAATTAAATGGAAAAGATAATTTAAGGAAGGAACCAATAAGAAGGTAACAAGTGTCACATTCTTATTTGACACTTCCTTGACATTCATTACAATTACTTAATTAAATAAAAAAATAAAATAAAAATGGTTATGAGAGGGGGAGAAACTGAAATGTCCATAATCATTCTCTTCCTCCATGATTAACTTCTCTTCTTCTTCCTCCTTTTCATTTTAACTTAGGGAAATCATCATTTCAAGGTTTAAACAACGAGGAAAATACTTCCACTCCAATACTTGATAGGGGTAACTTGGAGACAGGTTTATGCTTGGTCTTTCTTGACCTTCTTTATGGTCTTGAATAGCATTTTCATATTGAAAATGTTTATGGTATACATGAAAAGTGTATGGATGAACAATGACATTATATGATCATATAATGCATCAAACATATGCATAGCATATCATGGTGGAGATATAAGGCGAAAATGATATGAGAATAATAATAATGGGCCCAAGGCCGGGCTATATCCTGTATTATATTTACTGGGTCATATATGATATATTATTGGGCCAAAGGCTAGACTCTTTGAGTCGTATTATATAATGATGGGCTATAAGCCAGGCTTAAAAGCCGCATGAAAATGATTGGTTCCTAAATGAAATCGGGTCCCTAAGAGGATCGGTACCGGTACGAGACCTAGTACAAATTATGCACAACTATTTATACGTATAATAATATGAGTGGGTGAGTAGAAAGCATGATTGCATGCTAAATTGCATTCCATCATTGTAAATGACCATGAGAAAGGGATGAATGATGATAAAAGTATGGTAAAGGTACACATGCATGTACTTTATGATGTTTACTGTTCTGATATGACCACTGTAAGAGTAGGGCATCCCCGGACGCGGGAGCCCTGCACGCTGTTCGGCGTGAAATGCCATGGTGCTTGCTCTCAATGGTATATCTCATTTTAGTTTTGAAAACAACACGTTGAGTTTATTAATGGAGTCGCCACCTAGTTGCTTTTGTCAATTCAATTGAACGACTAAGCAACCAGGAAATAAAACCCGGGCCTTCCCGTGTTGGAAAGCGGCCTGAATTTCTTCAAAGAATGGGTTCGGGATTTCAAATTTATTCGTATTCCATCTTATTATGTTCACTTTGTTTAATTTTAAAGAAAAATCCTAAGCACGCATTTAGGTTTTAAGTTTGATTAGCATACTTTTACATGGAATAGGGCATACGAAGAGGCATACACATATTATAAAGCGTAAAGAAAGCATAAATAAAGTGTAAAAAAGCAATAAAGGCAGAAAATAAAATGTGGGCAAATACAACCCACCCAAAACAAAGAAAAGAAAACAAAAATGAAAACAATTTGGGTATTAAGTACAACCCAACCAAAATAATAATTCAAACAATAAAAGACCCTAAGGTGGGCCCAAGGCCCAATTCCTTCTTCCAAGTCCAAAGGGTTCGCCTTTTGGGATTGGGCCTCGAGCCCGATCCATCTACTTCCTCCTAAGTTA